>JAPZEB010000024.1:31544237-31556934 GCA_029783705.1 Chaetodon striatus | reverse complement strand
ACAGACAATGCATGTAACAGGCTGAAGTTGACACGGCGTCCCAGAACATCAACAACCAAAACACCCAGGGTACCTTGCAGGTTGTATGTGGACGTGGAAAGTCTAAGATCAAAATGTGACGTGAATGTGAATCAATATGTGACGAGGTTGGAGTGAGAATGTCTTGTTCAAGTCAATGTTCAAGTCATTTATGTAACATATGTGACATATTCATTTATTTTGTCACAAACATCACATAAGTAACAAACATTTTCATTTTAACCCAAACCATGATCTTTTCTCAACCTGGTCTTACAGAAATATGCGAAATGACCACGACCGCGTAACAGGGCATCATGTGGGCAATTAGGATCTCTTGAATTCCTTTGTTCAATGACATCACGCAATGAGCTGTGGTTTATGTAACGACCCTACAGGTAGTATACTGAGTGAGAAAGTCTGCGTAGGGAGGAGGGCAGGGCAGCGGATGAGCTTATTACACTTAAATCCTTTACATTGTTATGTCTCATTTTATGACATACTTACATTACTTTACAATGCACTTAACGTCCCATACGTAACAAACATTGTTATTTTATTGTCTTTATCTGAACCAAAACGAGTTGTTTTGGTGTCTGAACCCAACTGTGCCACCACTATAAACTGGGGTGTTCAGAGATTGTGGTCATTTCCTGTATTTCTGTGAGATCACTGTCACAAAGTCCACTCATGCAGTAAATCCTGACCATTTATTGCAATATGTAGTCATCCATGAACAGACTAACATGTAGCAGCTTAGCTGCTGTGACTTAGCTTATCTAAAAATAAACACCTAATGCTACCCAGATGTCCCTGCTTCACTGTAACATATATACTGTACACAGTCTGCAGTGACCTCTACACGTAAATCACATCACAGTCATATTGTCTTTTTCTAAACCGAACCAAGTAGTTTTGTTGAGTGTTTATCTCACTGCAACTGTTAGACAACGTTAAACACATGTTTAGAACTGTAATTGTTAACGGTCATAACATTGTTTTGTGCTGATCTCCTGCCATCGGTACGGACGCTAATGTAGGAAATGTTCCTGTGGGTCATAGAGGGTAGTGACCAATGACTTATGTTGTCATGTGGATCGGCGGATTTATTGATATATGTATATAGCCAACTCTGTGCATCAGAATCAGTCACCTTTGACAAAATAGATAAATAATTAAAAGAGGCATTATGACTTGTTACCAAGATGAGAATATTTTATCATGAAATATGAGATATATTCTCAAAAACACAAACTTGATGACAATCAGGTTGACATCTCACGTAATAGAAAACACAAAACCTTTGGGAATTCCTTCTTACCAAAACAGATACAGTATCTCTTCATAATCCATGCATTAACCCTGAGCTGAGCATTGTCAACAACAGTTGCAGCTCTGTAATTTGAGCTCAGGTAATGTATTTTATTAGTCATTTATAAAACCTTCAGTCAGGTGTGAAGAGAGTCTCAGCTCTTTGTTCCGTGCCTGCTGGGCATGCCCCTGAATGTGGGATGCACATAAAAATTAATTTGGCTTGTTATATGTCAAAATATCCAATTTACACCTTGTATTGTAGCCTCTATGCCCCCCTGGCTTTAAATAGCTAATAAAGAGCCCATGTGATCCTGTTTGTGCAGGATATTGCCAACAGAGGTCAGCTTCAGTTTTTACCTCAGCAGCACAAGAATTAAAACTTAGTGATTTGGTTTCAGTGCTTCTCTCAGGCAGTCTTGGTGGAAGTTCTTGCAGAAATGGATAATAGTCATTTTAATTAACTCTGATGTTCTTGAGGTCATTTTAATCTCCTGTGGGTCAACTTGTGGTGTAACTCAATCGAACCCGAAATATCAGGCACATAAACAGTGGCTGTGTGAAGGAGCATTGTGTTTATAGCTGTAATACTGCTCTCTATAATGTCATGGACAATTGCGAGGGCTTATTTCCATATTCTAAATTAGATTAGTATCTGGGTTACATAACTTCTCATCATTTTTGACAAACTTGAATACCGGTTATTTTGTAACAACCACAACAATTGTACCTCCAGGGAGCCTCTCATGGCACATGTGTGGCTAACACTCTGGAAATATTATCTTAATTTTCTTATCTTATTAAATATTCCTGTTCTGAACTATAGCAGGTACAAATTTTACCCAGCATTTTGAGCAGAAAGCTACAGTTAGCCTATCATGTTTCAGCTTTTCAGAAAAAGAGATGTTAGGAACCCTTCAAAAAGACATTACATTAAGAATACGAAACAAGTGGAACAGAAAATATAGCAGGTTGCTTGGCAGGATATCTAATCACCAGAAGAGATATTTTTATTGGCCCATTCTGCAAACCATGGACATGTTACATTTGTACATTTATGTTTAGTGGATAAGTTGAAACTTTATGTTTCAGCAATGGTGTGGTTAATGTGTGATGAGGTTTAGGCACAAAAAATCACTTGGTTATGGTTAGTTAAAGATCATATTTTGGCTTAAAATAGACATTTTTAGTGACACAACCCCCACTGGATATGCAGCAATGTCTGTGGTAAAAAAACAAGCATTTTTAAGAGGTACTATCCCCAGTGGACACAGCAACAGGTTGCTAAAAACAACCCAGGGTGGTTGACTAAAAAGTCAATGCAATGACTCACTAAAGCTTGGCAGGCATCTCACCTAGATGTGCCATCAACCATCCCCTCCAACTCTCAAACTCTCAATGAAAAAGTCAGCTCATGTAAAAACTTTAAAAACTCACTTTAAAAACTTTAATATTATCTACAAAACATCCACATGTAATGGATTCATGGTTAATGGTTTGCAGAAACGTAAATTTTATGCTGGTTATAAATAGCCTACACACATACTGTTGACTCATAGAATATTTACAGTTGTTGTATTGTTCTGTTATGCCAATAATAAGCTTCACTTATTATTATGCGTTAAATTGGATAGCTGACTGATTCCTGTACAAGTTACTCTTATTGTAGTCGTTTCCTTGCTTGTTCAGAGAAGTTAGCACTAATAATATATTTATGTTGCTTAAGTTCCTTTAGATAACCACAACTTTATACATTATTAATGGGATGTCTTATTATACTGGATAGAGCATCCAGTGTACACATCTGCCTATACTCCTGTGGGACATAATTAAGGATTGTTGACTGAACTCCTGGATTGCTGCAGGTTTTCTGACAGAAAACTTAGACCAGATGTGGATGCCAACATCTCAATATGTATATTTCCCGCCAACATTTATTCTGGTGACTGGATTGTTTATTCTCCTTTAATAGCTTTGCTCCCTTCAGGGTACATTATTTGATTGTGCCTGTTATCATGACTATGCTGATGATGTTCAGCTGTACCTATGTGTGAAACACATAAAACTGTCAAATAGCCTTTTTATAAAATTGTCCAAATAAGATCAGTGCTTAGAAGTCTCATATAAGCCCTGGTCTTTGCACAATGTCCAACCTTTGAATTTTTTTAACAGCACTTTTTTGGGCTTTAAGTCAAAGGCAGTTTTGTTATTTAGTCTTAAATCCTGGTTCTCAGTAGGCATTTAGTTGATGATTCCTTGCCCTGATTTGTTCTTTTCTTAAAAAGCGGTAAAGTTTTACTTACTTACTTCCTCCACGCACTACAGAGGAAGTTAATAGCGATGATGAAACTACAGTTAATCAAGGCTGAAACACACATACACACACACACACTGGGTGAGTTAATGGACTTTTCTAGTGTTGCCCTTGAAACAGTGATTGCTAGCTAATAATAACTACCAACTACTCTCACACACACACACACACACACACACACACACACACACACACACAGGCACTGGAGGAGGTCATTATAATGGACCAGCATACTGCTTGCCTTTACAGCTGTAAATATGCTGCTCGTGTGCAGGCACACATACGATGAGGTTGGGTGCATGTGTATAAGGCAAAGTGGCTATTTGAGATCAAATGTTGACACAAGAAATAAGGCGACAGAGAGAGGGATGCAGTGGTCTGATTGTTTTGGTGGACAGATATGCTGGAAGAGGAGAAAGACAAACACAAGAAGATAAACGAGGATTAAAATATGATGGAGGAGAGATACAACAGATGGTGAGACACAAAGACGAGTGGGGAAAGAAAGCCAGCAAGTGCTATCATTAGTCAACGTCTGCAGCTAATGACGTGCATGTCTTGTCGAGCGCTCTGAGATTAATTAAATAAATCAAATTAAGATCCCACAATAGGTTTGGATGTAAAGGTCAAAGTAAGAGCTCCAACCTGTTCTATCAAATTACCATCTGAGCTGAATTAACCCGCATGTTGATTACATGTTGAGGACAGAGCGGAGCCCCAACTGCACCCACACCAGATTACCTGTGTCGCCAACAGCAACCAGTTTTACATACCATGTGTCTTACAAAATAACAGACAGAATGTTTTGTTTGATCTTTGGTGTGGTATTTTTCCAAACTAGGATTAAAGGTCAGTTATACAACAGATAGATCTAACCAGGCATACTGACTGGTCAGCTGGACATTTAGAACATGATCAGATCAGCATGACAACACACCATAACTAAACATATCATGCCACCATTTTCATGGCAACATTGTAACTTCTGAGGTAAATCAAAAACCAGTGGGCTACAATACTGATACAAAATGTATCTGTTTGTAAATGTATCTATCTGGTTGTCTTTGTCCTGTATGGATGAAAACTAAATAACATCTGCAGACAGACATTGTAAAGAGGCAACAGAGGTGGAAGGCGAAGCTTCGGATTTCGCGGTCCATCTATAACCCAGCCCTCACCTATGGTCATGAGCTTTGGCTAGTGACCAAAAGAATGAGATTGCGGATACAAGTGGCTGAAACAAGTTTCTTTGTAGAGTGGCTGGGCTCAGTTTTAGAGATGGGGTGAGGAGCTCAGACATCTGGAGGGAGCTCAGAGTAGAGCCGCTGCTTCTTTGTGGCAAAAGAGGCCAGTTAAGGTGGTTCAAGCTTCTGATCAGGATGCCTTCTGGGTGCATGTCCAACTGGTAGAGGGGCCCCAGGGCAGACCCAGAACATAATAGCGGGATTATCTCCTCTGACCTGGAAATGCCTTGGCATTCTCTAGGAGCAGCTGGAAAGCATTGCTGGTGAGAGGGACATCTGGGGTACTTTACTTAGCTTGCTGCCCCAGCAACCCTGCCCCAAATAAGAATATAAAAATAAATGGATGGAATTTTCTTTAATGAATATCAGTTATGGTGATGATAGATTAATGCTACAGCTGTGTGGCTAAACAGTTTTGTGACCACAGTGAAAATATAGTTTTTCCATTTCCATGATATATTTTGACTACTGGACTTTACAGTGCTCTGGAGTTAACTGTTATTGGAAATGTCTGGGTCACATTGGCTGTATGGGTGAGGCGGTGACACAGTGATACCTTAAAAGTAGCCAACGTGAAGTTCCTGCATGTAGCTGCTAATTCTGTCCATGACAAGATGACTTATTTTAGCAGATATTTTATTACAAGTTTGAGCTACCAAGGTGGTTTTGTGTTTAAATGTGTGGTATGTATTCAGGTTGTGAAATCACATGTTCTCTACAAAGCATTACTGTTAACACAAGTTGGCTGGTTGACTTCACAGGGATTAGAAATAATCTCTGGTGCTGGAGAAGTAAACCGGGATTTATTACATGGGAGTCTTCTGTGACTGATTGTTTTCCAGTTATTAGTCTGACTTTATGTATTTCTATAGAAAAAAAGATATAACACTGGCATAGAGAGTTTTATTTTTTGAGCAAATTGCCCCACGATGTGAATAGATTTTGACCTTTTTTAAATTTTTCATCTTGGATATAAATGAATATGCTGTTCCAAGATATTTCCATTGCAGTTCTTTTTCTATCATCTTTTTTTCTGCATCTTTTTGTCCATCTCTTCACTTGTTCCTCGACTGTCTAAACCACTTATCTCTCTCTCATGGCCCTCTACATTCCCCCAAATCCCTGTTCTCCCTGCGTCTTTTTCGATTCAATTTAATGGTGACTCTTCCTCCTCATCCTGCTTCTCTTTCTCTCTGTCTCTGTCTCTCTCTCTCTAACAAAGAGTGGATGAGTGGGGCAGTGTAATAATCTTTGAGAGAAGCCGGCCAGCCAAGTCTCCCACCTCAACAGTCACGCTCACCTCCATAACCAGGTTACAGAGTGTGTGTTTGTGTGTGTTTTAGTGTGTGAGTTGCCTGTTTTCTGTGGCTCAATTACCTACAATTTAGTGTGTGAGAAAGTGTTAAGTGTCATCGTGCCCCAGCTCAATAATCATAACACACACACACACACACACACACACACACACACACACACCCTAACCTAGTTAGGAAGTAAAGCCTGCTGCAGTCTGTGTGTGTGTGTTTGTGTGTGTTTTCTGTCTTACAGTTTTACTTTCTCCATACTACATACACGTGCTGTACATCCTAACCATCCTAACATGATTACTCTGTGTGTGTGTGTGTGTGTGTGTGTGTGTGTTTGTGCGTGCGCACGTGTTTGTGTGTGTGATATGTAATAAAACACGCACATAATAATAAAACCTCAGCAGGGTTTTGTTTTCATCATTCAGAATGAATAATATAGTTTATGTGACAGATACAGCACATGTGCAGGAATTCATCTTGTCAGCTTTGGTACACAGAACAGATATTCCAACAAGTAACGCAATAATGGTTCACACATCTTGTGTTGCAGACTATATTTCTACTGACTACACACACACACACACACACACACACACATGCGCACACACACCAGGGTTAACAAAATAAATCTTACAATTTGGTGCACGTTTTTCTCCTGATTTGTTAAAGTTGATTCTCAGCCCCGCACCTCCTGTTGGGTGATTACTGGATGGACTGTACAGACATCCATTGCCCTCAGAGGATGAGCCCTGGTGACTTATGTGATCCTCAGGGTCAAAACGTTGTTTGGTGTTTGGTGCATTTCAGTCATTCTGAACTTTGGTGGTTAGTGAGTTTTTCATCTTGCACCATAACCAGACCAAGTTTTTTGATATGTCCAATGCTTTTGTTTCTGTAAGGTTTTCTTGACAATGAGCACAACAGCCGCACAGGAGGGCTAGTATGGCTGTGGTCTGTTGTGCTATGTTTACACCAAATGCCAAGCAAATTTTTGCCCTGCACTACTTGAGCAAATACGGTTTATGGAGTGTTTTTTTGAGTAACTGCAACTTGCCAATATTTACAATAAAAGCTGTGCTAATAGTTGTGTTAACTACCTGGGGAAGGCAGTTAAAGGGTAACTTAGTTTGTCGTTAAGTACAACTAATAGCTGGAATCAAGCGATGTGAGGACACCGTGGGTCAATACACTTCAACAGCATGCACCAAGACAGCAACACGCTATTATTTTTCATATTGTCAGGGCAGTGCAGTACCACTTCCACTTCACTCATTCCATTGTTTAGCTTCCACAATAAAAGCCCAACTAAAATTAGTATTTTGCCAAAAAGCAATAGCTTACACAACTTAGAAATACATATTTTCAGAACTTACCGTGTTGTCCAATGGCTTCACTTACTTTCCTCTAAACCCTCTTCCTTTTTTGAATACTTAAATATTTAATATATTTTGATATTAAAGTGAGTACTCCAGTGCTTTAACTTAGGTAATAATTTCACTCAGCAACTTTCACTTGTCTTGGAGTAGTATTTCACCAGGAGTATCTATACTTCAATTAATAAAGTTGTGTTCTTTGTCCACCACTGTGCATGTGTACTTCATTTTCTGGACTTGGAGAAAAATAAGTATCCAGGATGCTTCCCTTTTCAACAGTTTATAGATATCACTTTTCTATACAGTTTTAAAGTGCTAATAAAAAATGCATTAACACTGTAGTTAAATGGGAGGAAATAGTAAATCTCTGAGGCAAATGTAGACTGATTTGTAAGAGGTAATATTTAATATGATGCTGAATCATGAAAGGTGGGGTCAGTCTTCAAGTCTCCAAGTAAAATAAATGAGAGGGGTGATCACCAAGTTTCCCTGCCTTCATAACTTTTCCCTCCCCAGCACTCTTGAGTTATGGAGTGTTGGATATATCGCACAGCCCCTCCAGGCACAAGTACAAACCATGAATTCTCAGCTGAGCATAAATCAGCACTTATCCAACTTCATCAGCAAAACAGGCGAACAAAACAGTAAGTTGGCACTGTCGGTTGTTTGTCTTTGCCTTCAGCTCATTTCCATGGCAGCAGCAGCAGCGGTGCACGCTGTAAAAAATGAAAGGCTTAGCAAATTATAGATCTGTAAGCTTATTATCATGGAAATGAGATAGATTGCCACCATAGATATTTACACAGGGGAGGATTTGGAGAACTAGCTCAAGCTATTACACTTCAAAAACAAGCTCAGCAGCTTAAACAGTCTTTTTATTGATAGGGATGACATAAAAACGGAAAAGTTGGAGTCTCTTGAATGTTTACATGGATGTATTTGATAGCTCAATTGGTGTGCCATAAAAAGTGATAAATACAACATGATCAAAGATTTAGATAAATGTAAATTGACTAACCTATACTCTTGGTATAAAATAAGATCACTATCCAGATGAACGGCCTCCATTATGACGTCTGACAGCATGTCACGACGTACAGTAGAATGGGATGCATTCTCTGCTCTATTATCATCACTTTCACCTCATTGTCACTACCCCCTATCTATGACATGGCCTGCTCTGCTGTGATGACACACTGTTGACTCCTGGAGTAGTATTGTGGTATTGCTGGGTTTCTTATACAACAAGACACCGTAGCATTCTCATCCCAACTTGTCAAATACCGATGCTTTGTCAGTGGACCTGCAAGTCAAAATATGATGTAAACATACCTTCCTGCATCTGTTTTAAAAGTACATGGATGGCATGTCAATTTATGTTTGTTACATGAGTTGTGTCTAAGTCATGTGACATCACTAGGGTAGCACAGTACACATACTAACACACTACATTGCTATTAAAATAACTCCACTGAAATTTCATTTGACACAGGAAACAAATAGCATGCTTCAAGTTTAAAGTCCGTAATTTGTTTGACTTATACACCTCCCCTCCCACTCACCCTGTACGGACTTTCTAGCTCTTTATACTACGGTAGTTTCCAGCAGCGTCACAAACTGCTGCCACCTGGTGTGTTTCATAACACTGTGAAGGGTGCCCCTGTACATCGGTGTCTGACACCAAGATCCACTTACAAAGTGCTGGAATTAAAAGAGTTGGGTTGCTGCCTATTAGGTCAGAAATAGCCACCATCCGACACTTATCATACTGCCACAAGGGTGCCTCTGTGCCTCTGTGTCTGGTGCTAAGATTCAACGTCAAAGTGGCAAAATACGATGACTTTGGAGTAAGAACAGACTGCTCACAAACAGAGTGTAGCAGGTATCCTTGTTGAGTAATTTGGAGGTGCTGATTATGCTAGTGATCAAATCTCGGAAACATGCACTTGCTTATTAAAAGGTGCCATTATTCAGGTGTTCAGTTAATGGGGGTTTGATGAATCAGACTTGGACGCTCGTGCAAGTAAGCCTCACATAATAAATAAGAGGCTCAGAATATGAAAAGGAAAATTAGAGACCATCTATGAGTAGAGACATGTAATACAATCCACCCCATTGAACAACCGCCTATTATTTCTCTGCAGTCTTACCGATGAACTACACGTTTTTGTTGTTTTTTTTTTCTTTTACTTTTTATTTCTCCCACATTCTGGCTGATATTCTGAGCAGATGGTTCTTATACTGCTGACAAATTGCCAGAGCCATGTCAACCCTGCCATCTTTTGCAGTGTGATGGGATTATTAGAGGGGTAGATTCATCAGTATTCAAGTCTGGCTTTTTCTTATTAACAGAGAAGAATAAAAAAAGGCCAAAAAAGACTGCGTGTTCAGATGAAAACGTGCTGCTGCTTTCTTTCTTGTCTTATTAATTATGTGAGCTGGAGGGGCATGGAGTGAGTGGAAGAGGGAAGATTGAGAGTTACAGGAAGAGAAGGCACAGGGAGAAGAAGACAGGAAAAGTAGACAAGAACAGGCTACTTGTGGGTTTAATCTTTAATCCTCCTACAATACAGTAGTTCAGAAAAGCACTCATGCCCAAGATGCTTCAGTGCAGCACTACAATGCTGATGGTTCTCACTTAAGTCCACAATAATTGCTCAAGAGACATATACATACAAATTGTTCTACTTTATTTTTTCATTTAAAAAGCTGTTATCAAATAACAAACTCTCAAACTTGTGGCAAATTGCACAATACATGGTTAAAGATTTTCCTACAGTTTCCAATGCCACCCAACTAAACACCTGTTTCTAAGATAAATGACATGCTCACTTGCGCTTTTGCACATAAACCTCATCTTTTCTCTTGAGTACTCTAACAAAGTGCATGTGCTCTCAACAGAGATGAAAAGGAAGAGAAATGGCTTACTCCAAAACGACTCTCATCATCAGCCGTGGAAAAACAATGTGCTGAATACTTTTTTACCACTTTCCCAATTGGGCAAGTGAATTGCTAGATATACTAGCCCAACGTAGCATTTTAATTGCCCATGGTAATTGTTATTGTAATTGCCCTGGTAAAAAGATAAAACTATATATTTTGTAGTGTCCTTTTATTTAGTTTTTTTAGTGTCCCGGCCATTTCAAGACACGCCTGTGTAGTAATGAAGCTCTTTCAGCATCTTAATATGCCACACCTGGATGGATCTTGGAGAAGGAAAAGTGCTCACCAATATAGATTTTAACACATTTTCAACCAGAGTTTGAGAGAAATTAGTCTTTTGTGTGCATAAAAAAAAGTTTTAGATCTTTAACTTAAACCTATAAAAAATGGGAGCATGAAAAAAGTGTTGCATTCAAATTTGCTTAGTTTGATCCTCTAGATTTTTTTTAATTGACCTTTCTTTGCTTTACCAAAATTCAGACAAAACAGTGTACTTTGTAATGATTTACATCACCTCAATCACTTGTCAAACACAAAGTAAATGCTTCCACAATCATGAAAATGTGTCGTTTAAAATTGTAAAATGATTTCTACAACACCTACATTTAGACAGGTTTTCTCTCTTCATGTGCACACCATATGAATGTATTAAGTTGAAAAGTAGATGTAAACCAACATGTAAACCCACATCTTTGAGTATTGAAAAAAGAGCACACAGACCAGGCAACTTCAGCTGAGGAAACAACTGAGTGATGGCAGTGGGGCCCCCGGAATCGGGCCAACTGATTTGGCCCAATTCTGGGGTGCCAGTCTCAGCCAAGGTGGGCAAAATGTGGCCCGGCTAACTTCATACCACATGCCAAGTTTGGGCCGATACTGAGCAAGGTCATGTGTGATAACTGCTGAGTGATGGCTGTGTCGGCAGCTGGAACTGGGCCGGCTGATTTGGCCTGGGGCGTCATTGATGCAGAGTCTCAGCTGAGTCGGGCAACCTGATGCGGCCTGGCTAATTTAGACTAAGATTTAGATTAAAAGGTTAGACCTATGTTGGGCCAGGGCATTTATGCTACCAGGGAAGGGTTGTATTTTTAAAAAAATGAAAGTGAGATTCTCTTCAGTGAGTACAGTAGGTAAAAGCAACACTGTACAAGATACAAGGTTTAGGAGCTGAGTTAACCACTGACCATGAATGCTTTATTTGGCGCTAGCTGTCCTCACCTGTCTTATCACCTGTATTATTGGAGTATGCTGAAATCCAAATGAATGTTGGATTAACAAAACACTATCTAGAATGCAAATATTTTTAAAGGGTAAGAACATGTCAAAAGTAGCCCCATTATGCTGCAAAGTATTAATCAATCAGAAAGAAAAAAAAGTAAGCTGTTTGATAAGTGGGAATATAAATTCCAGTCTGCTTTAAATAAAACATTATAAAAAGTAACAGTGGCAGCAACAGCAGTGACCTACGGGATCTGAGAGTATCATCAAACAGGCCCTTTGCTCCCTGCCAGCTGACTGATGGTGTTAGGCACAAAGGAGCACCTGAAGCTTGCTGCCTTCCACCTTTGGGTGTTGATGCAGATGCTATAGATGCTGAGGGGAGTTGGGGGCAGGTGTTGGCGTGCAGTTCAGTTTAGGCCATAAACCTCGAAAAGAACAGAGGCAAGTGAAGAATTCCAGACAGACAGGTGAATAATAATGTCTGATTTGCATTCCAAACTTTGAAGTTGCTGTCTGTCTGATGTCGTGTCCCATGTGTTCAGAGGTAACACAAAAATATATTTCAACCAAGTTCATCAAAAGTACTGATCATGTGAAGAACGCCTTTGTTCAAAAGGAATACAAGTAATTTTCGTTTGCAGTCATGTTTTTTTTTTTTTTTTTTCTTTTTCTGTCAAATAAGAGCTATTTTCCCCATCGGTGTGAATGAACAGGTTGACATGCCAGAGTGAAAAGGCTTGTGCAGTATACATGTGAGCTTGTATATAAATAGGTGTAGAACAGACCATGGGAGTGACTGCATGACAGCCAACTACATTATCAATCAATCATTTATTTGTCACATTGAAATACAAGGTACAACTCCAGTGAAATGTGATCCCATCAGCTCCTTTATTTTGTGCACTGTAGTTTAGGCCTTAATTGCATCTTCTCACATTGTTGACTGCTGCTTTATTATTGGCTGTG
>JAPZEB010000024.1:31527961-31544137 GCA_029783705.1 Chaetodon striatus | reverse complement strand
CTTTATTTTGTGCACTGTAGTTTAGGCCTTAATTGCATCTTCTCACATTGTTGACTGCTGCTTTATTATTGGCTGTGTTTCTGGATGGTTCTAGTAATCCATGATTCTGATTGTGGAATAATTTAACTGTCCACACATCCAGACTTAATATGATATGTGGTCACTCTTCCAGATCACGAGCATGGCCGCTCTGCTCTGCAGCTGAACAACATAGAGCAGTGATCCATAGCAGGAACAGGACAGCACCACTCATTCCCACCGTCACACCAGTCCTTGTTCACTGTAAAGCACACGCCAGAGTCCTCTGCTCCGTTAGTCTGGATTATAAAAAAAAAACTTCTGGTTGAATGGTGCTGTCCAGGATTTAGCCAAATTTGGTGAAACGAAGGATATTACAGTTCCTGATAATCCACTGGAAACTGATGCGGCACAGAGGTCGTCCAGTTTTTTTTTTTTTCCCAGTGCCTGTACAATGGCCAGCAGGATGTCAGTTCATCTGGTGCCTGACTTCTCCATGTTTTCTTTGATGTTTACATTTGAAAACCTTGACCTGGCTACCTAACAGAAGTATCAGGAGGAGAGATTACAGATTGGTGAGTTGACTTCCTCATCCACACACATAACCACCATCTAACCAAAATATACATATAAACAGAAATTCAGCACAAATTCAGCAGAGCTGACAGAGAGGTGACTGGAAACATCCACGCCTCTGTCATCAGGAGCGGCAGTTTGGTCACCAGTAGAAAATATGAGTATTGAGCATTTCTGCAAACTAGAAGCATGCTACATTTGCATGTTTCATATGTATCGTATTGTTTCTAAATTGGTGTAGAATATGAGCTGGCTTTGACATCGGGAGGGGATAGAGGATGGTGTGACACAGAGAAGAGATGTCTGACAAACTACAGAGCACTGCTGGAAACTAACAAGGAACAAAACTAGTTGTTTTTTAGCAAGTCATTGCCGTGTCCTACAGTGGGTTATTAGTCACTGGACATATGTATAGCAAATCACCATTGTTCCAGTGGGGATAGTGTCCTTGAAAAGCAGTTGTTTTTTTTTGTTTGTTTTTTTTACATCTATGGCAGGTATTTTATGCCCAAACTTGATCTTTTCCTAACCATAACCAAGTCGTTGTTGTGCCTAAGCCTAATCACATGTTAACCACAGCATTGTTCAAATGTAAGTGCAGCAGTTCTCAACTATAAACAGGTGTCTGACCACATAGAGCTCTGATAGCAATCATGGGAAGCTTGAATTTAATTCTGAATTGTTGGAGTTCTGAAGTGTAAAGAAATCAAGGTGAGAGTTTCTTTACCAATAGCATCTTAAGGCTAAGATGATCTTTCAGTATAACAAAGATTGTCATAGCTTTAAGATGCAAATGCTGTTGTTTTTCCTGTGAAGACAGTTTTGTTTCCAAGTGAAGAAAAAAAATAAAAACTCTGTTTATTATAAATTTCCCAGCTCAAATCCCCAACTTGACAGACAGATTGTCATCTATTCAAGTATGTTTCCTTTGAGGCTGCTGCTCCACCCATGTGGGCCGCCCCGTGCTGAGATTGGAGCGGCTCCATTATTCAGCCCAAGAGTAGGGGTGGTAGATGTGGAGGAGGGTTCCCTGGGAGGAGAGCTGTGCATATATTAGAGCGTAATTAATCTGCAGGAGACAGAGGGATGATGGAGGGAGGGAAATGGAGAGAGTGATGGAGGGTGAGAGAGTGGAAAAGGAAGGAAACAAAGAAAAACAGAGGGATAAAAGCAAGTGGTGGATCAGAGAGAGGAAAAGGAAAAACCGTGAAGAGAGGGGAAGCATAACTGAGAGCAAAAAACACAAGTGTGTATGTGTGACAGAGAAAGAAAAGGCTGACAGAGAGTGATAGGGCGAGCTCAAGAAACAGAGAGAGAGAGAGAGAGTGTGTATAATTACAGAGGTTGAGCCACAGGGCTCCTCTATGGATCATTAGCCAGCTTAAAGAGCCAGGGCCCCGGCACTGTGTGGAGACACTCTGCAGAAAAGGTCACAACTTCTGCAGCTCTGGATGAATACTTCGCAGTGTGCTCAGGCTAGTTTGCTTTATTTATCTGGGCAGTTGGAGACACAGGCCTGAAGATACGGGGCTAATAAACTGCAACGATCAAGAACAAAATACACAGAGACACATGCAGACAAAACATGCAGTTTGAAGAGACTGTTTGGCCATGCTGCTTTTCCACTCGGCCACTGAGGTGGCGATGGGGGCATGGCCTTGGCGATTTTATATATGATAAGATGGCATAGTAAAAGCTTACCTTAACAAGTCCTGGCTGTTCACGGATTCACATAAACAGCTCCAAACACCTGTCGCCTGCAGCTCTTCTTCAGCAGGAAATGCTGTGTTGGCAGTATCAGGGGCTTTACACAGCAAATCCAGCTCAGACAAGGCTGTTAGAGCATGGATCAGAACAGAGCGAGGCAGGAGTGTTAAACAAGGGAAAGCCAGGAACATAGATGTTGATGGAAATCTTTAAAACACACAAATTTGAAACAGAATATTATTATACCACACATGAAACACATGATACAATGTTGATAATTTAATACCGACCAATAACATAAGCCGGCGAATGTTTAACAGGATGTTATTTTAACAAATTGGCTCTCTGTGGTGAGAACTGAGGTAAATACTCAGGTTTTGACTTTCACCAAAACTTTGCCTATGACAACACAATTTCCAGAGAAAGAACCCAAACAAACTAGGAATACATTAAATTAGTACATTACTATGTTGCAGTCACGTTAGAACTTTGTGTCTTTATATTTCAGCAACCCTCTGGTAAGGGGGCTAGGTTTAGGTATAAAAACCACTTGCTTATGGTTAGGAAAAGATTATGTTCTGGCTTTAAATTCCCACTTTTTTGACACTATGCCCACAAGAAACACAGTGATGTCTCAATAACAAACAGCCGCTATTCGAATTGCACTAATCAGTGAAAAAACAGTGACAGGTTAATAAAACACAAGGAGCAGTGGTTCTGCTCTACACTCCCTCTGTGTGTCTGACCTCCTCCACCTATCTCTAAGGGTGAGCCCAGTCTCCCTGCTAAGGAAACTCATTTGTTACTGCCTCCGATCAGCCTGTGGATCTCACGCTCTATCTTCCCTCACTCACGAACAAGACTCCAAACAGCCCAGTCGTTCAAGAAATATGTTGATTCTGTACATTTCTGTAAACCATGGATATATCACATTTGCACCTTGTTAAGTTGCAGACACGTTGACACTTAACATTTCAACAACCTTGTGGTCAATGTGTGGTTAGGTTTAGGCACAAAAACCACTGTTCAGCCTTACTGTAGAGCTGCCAAGAGGGTCTTTTTTACACCCTCGTGCTTTCCAATGCATGTAACTCTGTTAAAATAAAACCCATACATTTCATTTTTCATCATTTTTACCTCCAGACTTGACTTTGACCCCTTATAGAAACAGCTGTGGCAAGCTGCTGTCACTGCTGCTGTTGTTAAGCAACCAGACCTGTGGCACAAATGCCCTGTCAGTGCAGTTGTTAAGACATTTGAGAAGTAGTTTGTCATATCACAGGCTAGCTATATATTAGAGATAGGAGGTTTTGTTTGTAAACATGGAGTGGTACGATGGATGGATGCAGAGAAAGCTCTGGCAAAGCTCCAGGCCATAGATGATGAAGAATCGGATGGGGGAGATAAATCACCCATCATTTTCAGCTGAGGAGGAATCCTCATCTGATGAGAAGCAGACGGCCCAAAAAAGGCCCAGGGTTCTGATGGCAGGTAGCTAGTCCCACATGTCAACGTAAAATATCGATGACTCAACCTTACAGAGCATGTGTACGGTTTACAGATAAAACAGTGTAACATGGGCTAATGCAGCATATTATGCTACCTACTCTCAGAGGGACCACCCACTATGTTGCCCTCATCATTGCAGCAGCACTTGGGCGCTGTGGGAGACCTGACAGGTAAGCCTACAGTCTAGTGAAACCCACCACATTTAGAAAACTAGGCTCATTATAAATATTTATATCCTTCAGTGTCAGCTAAACTACCTGATCCTTGTGAGCCTCACGAGACTGGAGAGGATAAAACTGTCTGGAGACCAGTACAGCTGGGACTGCTCACTGGGAGAGCGCAGTCAGAAAATATTTTTACTTCAATGTTCTGGACAGTGTAGTTGCTGTGGCAGCTTCGATTTACATACTGATGTTCACGTTTGCAACCTGTTTTGATATAATATGTTCTATAATTGTATTAAATTCTTATAACTATTAGATATAACTGACCTTTAACTTGCCCTGTCAGCAACAAACTACTGAATGAAAGGAATACACTGTTTGTTTGTCTGTGAGAGAGACAGATATAAATAAAAGAGTGAGCGCTCTGTTACTGTATTGTTTAATTTTTAACATGTACTTCATGTTTTCCTGTGATAATGAAGTTGTTTAAATTTGTTAATTATTTAGTTGTTTGTTTGTTGTACTTCATTGATGATTTTTAAGTGGGTTTTTTTTCCAAATGCACCTTTTTTTAATCTGTAATGATATAAAGCAATTGTAACATTATTAAACCCCCCAAAACTGATTTTTTAAAAGATAATTTGTCAAATTGCAGTCATTATTTTAAAAGATAGATGAAAATGAACAACTTGCATACTTTAAGAATAGACATATCTATGCTTACTCACACTGTTGCGGTAAAAATGGTAAAAAATATCCAGTTTGGGGAGCATTATCCCAGGAGGAAAGGCAGCGATATCTCAATAAAATAAATCACTTTTTTGTGCTTAAAAAGCAGCTGAATAAACAGCAATAGGTCACTCAGTCACAGCCAGATTTGTTTTTTGCAGCTTGTGGTCTAACCTAAGTGATGTGCCACCTATTATTCCCTTCACCTCCAGATGACAGAGTCAGATCATATACTACGTCACTTATGAAACTGATATGATATGTATGACACATACAAATGTAACATATTCATGGTTTGCAGGAACGTACAATGCCAACACGTTTATCTGGTAACTAGAGTGTAAACCAAGTGTGACTCCACTCTATGAGCACACAAAGACAAGATGAAGAGGAAAAATCAGACTGAACTAAAGTTTCTGGCAAATTTCAGCAGATTCCAAACTGTACACACATGTATTCCACAGATATGTCGCACAGTAAGTTGAAGCTAGCTACAGCTGATATCTCTACAGTTGGTTATATTGGCTGTTTGTGATAAATACAGAAGGACTGGACAAACTGTTCCACAGCCAAATTTGTACACAGTGAGGCAAAGATCAGTAGTCATGGAGGCACCCCAGTGTTTTTTGTTCTGCTTTTTTTCAGAGTGCAGCTGAGTCTTGAGTGCTTAAAGTGAACAACTGGTCAATTTTTGCAGAGAGGCTGCTCTTCTGTAAATATCATGTTTAAGGAACTGACCGATTGCAATAAAGGAGTAAGGATTTTTTTAAGCTGAAATAGAGAAAACCTCTCAATAATTACCACCCAAAAAAATGAAAGACTGCTTACTAGAAGCCTGCTGGATACAATTTTTACCTGATACACTTTGTGTATGGTTTTATTATATATGAAATACAGCAACCATCTTATTCTACCTGTACTATTCCTGAACTGGTTAAAATAAGAAGTGGTACTTTTAATGAGCAGAGACAGCTAACGACAGACAAACAGCGACACCTGCAGAAACCCAAACTTCATACACAGATGACATCAGAGTCCCAGCTGCACTGCTTAATTCATGCTAACTTGCAGAAACTACAAAGCAGTGACCACTTAGCATCATAGAAACAAAACTCCTTAAACCCTCAAGGATTAACATCGTACATGGACACATGCTGTAAATAAATGCAACAGGGAGGCTTGGAAGGTGTCCATTAAACAGCTTACGTTGTGGTGTTTTTCCGTCGTTATGTGCTGAAACCACAAAGTCCGTGCAACATGAAAGAGCCAGTTGTGTGACACCTTGCATCAGCATGTCTTAGAGCTTCTTTTAATGATATGGTGGCTGGCACTGGTTTTGCCTCTTAAAGGATTACAGCTTTAAAGAGGCTGTAAAGGGCTCCGTATCACCAGGCTAAAAAGCAGGTTTGAAGTCACGGCGGCTGCAGCTCTTGTTGGGCTAAAATGAGCTGCTGGAGAGCCATCATTATCAGCAAAACTCCCACTGATCTGCACCGCACTCGGTTAATGGCCACGATAGCTCTCACTGTGCGCACACACGCACACACACACACACACACACACACAGAATTCTTGTTAATGGAGACTATTTGCAAGTCATTCTGTAAAACACAGTTATGTCCTTGTTTTAGCAACGTCACTACTAAGAGACACAATGACCACAAATGTCAATTAAGGTTACATTTTACTTTTGTTTCAGTCTGTATTCTTAATATGCAACAACAAGATGAGTTTCTTTACCCACAAACTCATCAGAGAAAAATGTGATGTATCAGGACATGACAGAGGTAAATCATAAAATAAAGTAAAGCGATCCAAGTCGTCTTTACTTACCACCCAGTTGCCAGAAAGAAAGTTAGCATTGTACGTTTCTGTGAACCACAGCTATGTTATGTTGGCACATCATTATGTAGTGGATATGTTGAAATTGTACCTTTCAACAGTGCTTTGATTGACATGGTTACATTTAGGCACAAAAACCACTTGGTTGTCTTTGGAAAAAGACCATCATTTGGCTCAATATACCCGTTTTGGTGACACAACATCCGCTGGAAAAGCAGCGATGGGTTGCTGCAAATATCCATGTTTGGTACATTAAAAGCCGCTTGAAACAGCAATGACTTGCTTAATCACAACCTGTTTTGTTGTTTGTTGTTCAAACAGTGGTCTGCAGCTTGGCAGGTGTCTTGCTTAGGTGACACACCATCCACCACCCCCTCTATCCCCGATGACAAAGTCAGCTTATATGCTACATTCCTTTAGAAACATTGACATGAAATGCACAAATGTAATGTATTGATGGTTTGCAGAAACATACAGTGCTAACATTTGCTGTGGTGACTGAGCTGTTACTTGATGCAACAAGTCTCCATAGGCAGTGTTGCCAGATGCATGATAATATTGTATGATAATTTTAACTGTACAATACATGATCAATAACTGCAACAAAAGGCTGAATGTGCAATAATTTTGCCATTTAACAAACCCAATTTGAAACCTTTTATTGTCAGGGGTTAGAAAGAAAGTTGTGGTTAAATGAGAGGCTGAGATTGACCCTGTGTGGGTTGCAATGAAGGTGGAGCCTTGCTCAGATGACAGAGCCCCTGTGTTATAACACTGATACGATGCACACCGTTTGAGACACAGTGCAGTATCCTGAACCCTCCCAGGTGGTTGCAGAGTGTAGATGGCTTTTGTTAACATACATCAATTTTAAAATCACAGTGCTATATTGCTGCAACACTGTAACAGACCCATGAAAACTTACTCAAACCTGACCTGCATACATTCATCTCAATAATATGACCCAATCCTAAGTGCAGTCAACTCAAACAGACCAAAATAGAGTGAGAACACTGACAGCAGCATGATGCTCTTACAGTTAATGAGCAGTAATGTATTTTCCTGCACTTTACAGTCTACACTCTTTCCTGGGATGATAATGAAGCACCACATGATCACAGCTCATCTGATTAGACTGAACGGCCCAGTCTGACTTGGGTCACAGGTCAAGCCTCAGTTACTACAACCTGAGTGAACCTGTGAAGACTTCTAAAGCAGACACAGTAAAATAAAAATCCTCTAGTGTTAGATATAAAACACTAAAGCTGCAGTGGTATCAGAGGGAATATGCATAATACAGTTTTTACATATGCTGTATTGTTAACTTTATAAAACCTGCACATCAGCGGTAGATGTCTATGAAAAAAAATTCTTAATGCTAGCAAGCTGCTGCAGGGAAAGCTCAGGACATTGATGTGACATGTGTCTGATGAGGTAAGTCCAACTAAAAGTGAAAATGTCAAAGGAACAGAGCAGGACAGCAGGTCTCACAGTTACACAGGTGCTGTTTCTTGAAGCGGGTTACAACAAAACGCAAAATACCTTGACCGATTTAGACGACTGCTGCAGTAAATTAATGTGTGATGGCTTGAAATTGGTGAGTATGCTGACTCATCTTCTCCAAGTTTAACTCCTTTAGCTGGAGGGAGTCAAAGTTGGTCAAGCCTCAAGAAAGCGTTGTGAACCTAAAACGATGTCTTTGATGCTGATTGCCAATGTTAACACACAGACTAAACAACTGTACAGATGGAATACCTTAACTGTGTGTGAACTGAGCTCATGACGTGTCTTTATACAAGAGAGACAGCTCAGTGTTGTGTCTGACTGTTACACTGTCATCGGTGTGTGTGTTGGCGTCTGTGCATGTGTGAATGAGAGGAAAATGTGGATGAACAGCTCACTCTTTTGGGTTTCCTATAACCATAATGTCATCTTGTTAAAATTGTGGTAGTTACTTTTTACCTTAGAAATATCAGCATTTCTAAAGAGATTTAGTATACAAGCTGACTTTTTCAATGGAAGGTGGAGAACATGGTGGATAGTGTCACTCAGGCAAGAAAGTTGCCAAGTTGCAGACAACTGTTTGAGACCAACAAACAACAAAACTGGCTGTTTAATAGTGCCCAATTGCTGTTTTTCCACCAGGGATGGTGCCACAAAAACCAAAGCCAAATCATTATCTTTTCTGACCATTACCAAGTGTTTTTGTGCCTTAACCTAGCCGCACATTAACCACAGCATTGTTGAAATGTAGAATTTCAATGCATCTGCTACAATGCAACATACAAATGTAACATATCTGTGATTTGGAGAAATGTACAATGCAAACATTTCTTTTTTCCTGTGATTGTGTTGCAACCACCCAAGCTGGGTTCTTTGGTTTAAACCCAAAACAATCCTGACTGATGTGTCCAAGGGATCTGCAGTTTATCTTCAAGGGCTTTTTCCAATGAAAGCAACTCAAAACTAGGCTACTGGCCAAAACTCTAATGCTGCATTTGCACTAAGAGTAACACAGCAACAGGCTTCAAATCATTTTCAATGGAAGTTGCTGACATGAAGCTACAAACTGATGCTTGTGAAATGTGATGGTAAACTGGGATTCGGACATTGGTCAAAAGATCAAACATTTTTATGACGACATACAAAATTGAGCATAGCACTAGTTCAGGCAGGACACAATGTCACACTCAGCTCACATTCCAGCTACATCAGCCGATCTCAAACAGCCAAATCATTAGATGGAGGAGCTGATTGATGAAAGGGAGTCATCTGATAGATCACATGCAACCGATTGGCAAATCTCATTCAGGGCGCCCTATTTAAACTGCTCTGGCCTGCCTACTGTTGCTGCTTCCTCTGCAAGCCACTCTGCAACCCACCTCCACCCCATCTCCTCCGTTTAATGCTGTGTCTGACCTATCAATGTAATTCCTATTTGTCATTGATGCTGCTCTGTTCTGTTCTCATGGAGTCTTTGCTGCTGCTCTCCCTGCTTTAGGCTTACCATGTAGGCACATGGAAGGGCAGGGAAGTTTGCCTCTCTGCCTTATGGCTTTCTAAGTAGGCACGTGGAAGAGGCTTTCTGCATAGTCCTCGAAAAGATGGGGGGAGATCCCAGAACAGTGCCATACCACCAAATATAATACTAGAAATGGAAATGAAGTTTTCTTTGACTAAAGTATTCCTGACTGAACTTGCCGTCAGATGCAGTGCACTGTTGCATGTTGCCGACACACACAAGCCGCTGACAACATAACTATGTTAACAAGCCTTTGAGCAACACTTTTATAGTGACTCAGAGATACTGACACTGTGTTGTCGTTGGTAATCTAAACAGCATTAGACTTATATTATTTTTGCTGGGCAATATTGTAATTCATTGTCAAATGGCACTCTTTCTGACAGACATATTTTTGTGTAACAGATGACAAACAGACCAAGTCTAACCATGTAGGACAATAGCTTGCTCAGCCTAGGCTTTCTTACCTGAGGGTTCTTATAGTGGATTTTTTTCATTAACACAAAGCTCTAAGCTGTAGCCAAACATCAGAAGGTCATTGTCTTAGTGTGAAGTTAACAACAACTCTGTCCACTGTCACCAAACTTGAGACACTTTGCACAACTCTGTGTGTCCCTGAACGGCAGCTCTGTAACCCGGTGAAGCTGCAGGCAGCAGACTCTGCACGCTGCTGATTGACAGCAGAGTGGATGAGAGTTGAGTGTTGGCGCAGCAGTAGGGGGTGTAAAGAGAGAGAGCAAGAGAGAGACGCCAGGAATGTGTGATCTTTCCAGTTTCAGTTTCAAAAGGTTGTTATTAGCACCGCCCAAGGTCAGAGACCCTGTTATGCAGAGACTTTGATGTCAGAGGGAGGGAGGGAGAGAGCTGAGGAGAGAAAGGTAACGAAACAGAGTCATGTGTGGAAATAAATTAAGAGTCTTGGTCTAAAATGAGTTGGAAATCCATGACTACTAACATAGTGATTTACAAGATGAAAAGGGGCTTTTAAAATACCAGCCACTGAGTAATTGGTTGGCCAAATGCTGTCGGTGCTCATTAAAATTATAAACAATTAAATATGCCTGAATGAACATAAGTACTTGTTCTCTTATTCCTGGTCTGATATAATCAGCAGCCAGCAATGAAAATCAAGTATGCAATAAATAAAGGGGTACTTAATGATATGTAGCCAACAAGAAACAAGCAAAGAAAACTCCAAGACATCCTACATGAGTCTTTTGTGATAGATCTCCCCAAACAGCCCAATTGCCGGAAGCAAATGCTTGGTTTGTACATTTCTGCAAACCAAGGATGGGTTATATTGTATGTTTTATACATATCAGTGCCTCTATAGTGACATAGTACATGGGCTGACTTTGACATTGCGAGATGGACAGTAGGGTGGATGGCGTGTCACCAAGGCGAGATGCCTGACAAGCTGTAGACCACTGCAGCCCAGTGTTTGAGACCAATAAACAATAAAACCAGGTGCAGATACTTACAATGATGACTTTTTTTTTTTTTTTTTTTCTGGTGTTAGAGTTGGGGACATGCATGAGGGGGTCATCCTCATTTATATTCTTTAACTTGCAAGGGGTCCATCCATCCATCCATCAATTTTCAACCACTAACCTAAAGCCAGGTCTTGGGAGCAGCAGGCTGAGCTAAGTATTCCAGACGTCTCTCCCTAGCAATGCTTTCCAGCTCCTCCTGGGGGATCTTGAGGCATTTACAGGCCAGATGAGACATATAATCTCTCCAACATGTTCTGGGTCTGCCCTGGGGCCTCCCACCAGTTGGACGTGCCCGTAACACTTCTAATGGGAGACGGCCAGGTGGCATCCTGATCAGATGCTCAAACCACCTCAACTGACCCGTTTCGACACAAAGGAGCAGTGGCTCTACCCCGAGCTCCCTCCAGGTGTCCAAGCTTGTTACCCTATCTCTAAGGCTGAGCCTAGCTACCCTATGGAGGAAATTTATTTTGGCCACTTGTATCTGCAACCTCATTCTATTGGTCATTACCCATAGGTCAGGTCCTTAGTTGAGGGTTGAGATCATAGATAGACCAGTAAATTGAAAACTTTGTCTTCTGGTTCAGCTCTCTCTCTTTACCACGACAGTTCGGCACGGTGCAAGCATCACTGCAGATACCGCGCCAAATCGCCGATCCATCTTATGCTCTATTCTGCCCTCTCTTCTGAGGGGTCCTTTGCTAAAATACAATTGAGAACCTCTACTCTAGATAAAATGTATGATCCATGTATGCTAACTAAACATAAGCACACAACAGGAACAATCACATCATGGTTTACCAAGCAAATAATCCCTATCAAATTATTCATAGAGTTCTATAGTGTATCCACAGTTAACAGGACATTGATAGAAGAAAAATAAGTCACCACTGAGTTTTTGTAATGTTTTCAATGATTATAAAATCGCAAATAACATTTCATTTACTTCTATATGTTTTTGGATGGTGGCAGAAATGAAGGGGCAGAAAACCTCATCATCAAAGTTAAACTGTCAGCGTGGCTACATACCAGGTAACTGACTATATTGTTTTTTTTTCTTCTTTTAAACCTCTGAACATTGAATAAATCACAGCGTCACAGTGGAAAGGTGTGAAGAGTTTCCTTTCTATGCACCTTTATGTTTGACCATAATCCATTCAAGGTCTTAACTGACCAGAGAGGAGAAAAAAAAAAAAGGACAAACTGGATGAACGTGGACTTTTCTATAAAATCAATGTGAGTTTTTAGAATGGAACTGTTCTCATCGCGTTCGTCCTCAGACGACTTCTTCTTTCACAGGCAAAAAAGAAATAGTGGCTTTTGAAAAGATGAAGTTGACATATGCAGCTGTCTGTGTCTGCGAGGAGATTAAAACTGAGTGGGGGTTTTTACTGATTCACTACCTTCCCACAGGAGGTGTCTATAAAAAGTTTGTCATGTCTTCTTTTGATAAAGTGTGTTTATATTGATTCTGCTGCTCTCGGGGAGATAAGAGATTACATTCCTCGGCCGTGGTTAAGGGACGCAGTAATGATGCACAGCGATTAAGGTGTGATCTTATCTCCATACTGAAGCAATCGTTTACCATGCAGCAGATTGTAGGAAAGAAAGTAAAATTCTGTAGCAGTGCTAATGCTGCTGCGGGTCATTTTTAGTAATGCTGTTTTGAAACAAAGAGCAGACTGTGACATTGGTTTTCTTGCTTTCTTTTATAGCAAATGCATAACAAGCTGGACCCACATCAAAATACTCCCTTTGTGGAGACATTTTCAATCTTTCTAACATGATGCAGGCTGTTAGTAACAGGCACTTTTTTGGGACTTGAGCCATGTTTCCACTAAACACTTTTGGTATAGTACCCTTAGAACCCTTGCATTTCCACTGCAAACAGAACTCTTAAATGTAGACCGGATTGTTACCAGATGGAAATTGCTACGTCACTGCTCCATGTAGCTCTCACTGTAGTTCCACTTCACCGACGATGCAGAGAAATGTCTGCACCTCACTGGTCATCCACAGAACAGGGTTGCACACCAACATTTTCCGAACAAATAAAAACAGTCTGGAGTGTTTCCAGTCTGTGTTGCAATTGATGGGCTATTTAAAAATAGGGAATTTGTGGTTTATGTATTGAGGAGACATGTATAGCTGCAGCCATTTGGAACCTACACAACATTCCCCTACAAACCATGCCCACCACTTGTATAGGGCTAATCCACTAATGTGACGATTAGTTTAACTCTGCTACAATGCGATGTTACGATGAAAGAAAATGAGGTCAAATGTAGCAATAATCCACTTTATTTATTTATATAACAAGATGTAACCCTTACTCTAACCCTAACCTCAACAGTGTTTCGTTTAACCAACACTTCATAGCTGGCTAAATGCTAACTCAGCATTTTCTTCAGGGCCTCTGCTGCTGAACAAGAGGGTGAATGTGGCTAGTTGTGGACTGGCCATAGGCATGATGGGCGAGTCATGTAGCTGGTGGTTGGGTCACAGCTACTCCAAGCACAGCCAAATCTACTCACACTGAGCCCTTCTCTTTTGGCCAATCAATGGGCGGCAGCGTTTTTCTCCACTTTTTAGTAATGGATCAATATGCTAGGTTCCTCAACAGAGGGATGATGAAAAAAAAAAAAAAAGCAAGGAATGAAACAATTCTATTGGTACCATCCAAAGCATTGTCACCCCAACTCGTCAAATACCTCCGCTTTGTCAGTAGACCTACAGGTCAAAATATGACGCACTAGGGAACCTCCTGCATCAGAAGTTCAGGGATGGTGTGTCAGTTTACACTTGTTATGTATATTGTACCTTTTTAAAGTTCACTTCTATTTTTAAAGGAAATGTACAGTTTCTGCTTGTTACATGCAAACTTCTGACATATGTAAAAGACTTTCTTTTGGGGTTTTCTTAAATTTATGAACAAAAGTCCCTGGTTAGGTTAAGGGAAAAAAAAACAATAAAAAACATGATGACTTGGCTTAAAAAATCTACAGTTGTCTCTAACGTAATGCAACGTCATGTGCCATGCATCATGCGGCATACATCACTACCGTAGCATGCTACATACTAGCACGCTACATACTAGCACACTACGTTGTTATTAAACCTACTTCATTAACTTTTGGTTTCAAATGGGAAACAAACAGTTGACTTCTGGATAATAGGCCAGAGTTTATTTATCCCATCCACCTACTTTCCCGCCCACCTTAGATGGACTTTCTTGCTCTTTATACAAGTTGCTGGCACTGTTCAAACTGCCACTGACTGGAGCATTCATATACCACCGTGAAGGGTGTGTCTGTGCATTGATGTCTGATAACTGACAAAGTGAGGTATATGACGAGTTGGGTTGTTGTCCACTGCATTGGCAATGAATGATTTGGGAGTGAGAGAGGACTGTACCATCCAAAACTTCCAACAATGGAGATGCAAAAATAACCTTTCTGTTGTGTAATGAACTGGACTAAACTGAACTGGACTGCTTGGTATAAACAAGGAGTGCGGTGGTATGGGCGAGCAGCCAACATGATTCCTTGACAATAAAGGCTTCATTTCTGCTTCAGAATCTTTCACAAGCCAGTCTGTTTGACTGTATAAATAAAAACACACTCTGCAGATTCCGCAATAATAGTCTGAAGTTATTTATCATCAGTGCAGCAGCTTCAGGCTATACACCTTAGCAACATCACAGATTAGAGCTCCAACTCCCTGGTTCTTTAAGTTTGGGAGGGATTTACCCCAGGAGAGAGAAATATATCTCATGAATCTTTGGTGATATTTCCATTCAGGGCTGCTGTTTTACTCAGGTTCCTCTATGTTTGGACTTTTGGTTTGTATGTCCTTTGGATGATAAATAGCTACTGTGTAGAAGTGTTTTTAAACCCCATCCACGAAATGTCACACACAATGCATAATATCAACACATCTGAGGAAAAAACATGCCCCGTGACTGACCTTTGAAAAGAAGAAATAATGTTAAAAGTCATAGACGTATTATAAACTTATTAAACAATGCCAATAGAGGCATATAAATAAGAATAAGTCTGGAGATCACGCAAGGCTGGAAGGTCATACTGTGTGCATGTTTGTGATATAGTGATTAGTATTTGCAAGGCATAGCGAGCCCTTTCAAGATTTCCTAAAAGTAAACAAATCCTTAAATGACCACCAACCCGAGTCCACACAAGCCCATCTCTCTCTGAAATACCATCTGCCATTTCAGAGATGGTTTTATCTTAAGTACCATACAGTGCAACAATAGCATGGCTTTATGTTTTTTTGATGGTTTTTTTTTGTATATGGAAACACATAAATCTGTACTTTTATACTTGTGGGTACCCATATTGATAAATAGCATACTCTAACCTACCACGAAATCAGTTGTGTCATATTTATTTTTTTGTACTATTTTTGATGGGCACTGATGAGCACTGTGCTGTTTGGTGTCTGTACTAAACTGTGATGTCTTTTCTTGTTGTATTTTTCAGACAATTGGCATGCACACAAAATGAATTTCTGCACATGCACACAGAGCTACACCTTACAACACAGGCCACTTCTCTTTTAATCTAATCCTTTCTAGCCCCTTTTACACTGCCAGATTTTCACGAATTTGGGGCCGTTTTGCCGGCAAGCTGCGAGCGTTTAGACACACAGAGCCAGATTGGCGAGTTGATCTGAGGTGTCCAATTTTCTGCCTCGTCGGGTAGTCATATTGGCAGAGCGGTTTTGAGAGCGAGGATGGCCTTCCGCCTCAGTTGGGTCTGTTGATGACTTGTTGGAGGGGCTGTTGATGACGCCGTACGTTCGACCCACTGGCGTGGACTTCAAACCAGCAAACAGCTGATAGCAGGAATGAGTATCTAGCAGCACTAAGGAGACGCAAAGCACAAGATGAGCAACTGGGGAGATAAAGAATTGCGCGCCCTCCTTGCCCTCGCTAACGAGAAGGCCATTAACCGTCAGATGAAGGAACCGTGAAGGACGGGCCAATGTACAAGAGAATCGTAGAAGGACTGACCAGCCGTGGCTTTCCTCGGTACGTCACCGTTTACGTCACACGCTGAGCTGCACGTTCTGTTACTAGCCACGCCCCCCATTTCCT
>JAPZEB010000024.1:31512110-31527861 GCA_029783705.1 Chaetodon striatus | reverse complement strand
GTGGCTGATTCGTGTACAAACGCTCCACTAGGCCTGTCTCACTGACTTATTGGATGGATAATGAATGGAGCACAATCAGCCTGCCTGAACCCTGCAAAGACTGAATCCTTCACAGAGTGAGACGGGGTGGAAGTCTGAAGCCTTTGATTGGGAAATGTTTACATTTATTCATTAACATTCAACAGCTTTTGGATCTCTTTTTACAGCTCGACAGCACAAAAATAGAAAAAAAGTTAGAGAACTCCAAAGAAGAAGATCTGGTACTGTGTGCTATAGATAAACCTTTCAAATAAACGGTATACTGTAAAACAGAGTTTACAGTATACATATGCAATAGATAATAAAATATGGAGTCAAATTGTAGAGGCTGTTCATCTGACAGCTGAGGGAACCAACTGTTCTTGCTCACATAAAGGAAAAAAAAGATGAAACTAGAATCTGGTGATCAAATTCTTCCTTTCTTTGGACAAAAAAAAAAAATCTAACTCAAAGGAACTCTATACAATGACACATATACAGCCACACATGTGCACTACCACATGTGTGGCTGGATTGTCTACCACAGTGAACAGAGGGGCTCGCTATACACAGAGATAGCATGACTTCATTCTCTGCTCAGGAGGCTATTACTCTGCTATATCTTTACACAAGACACAGTGCTTTGCTGCAATGTTAAAGCTCTGAATATTGTGTAGAGCACCTTTACAGTGATCAATCTGATCAGCTGCCTGCCCAGCTTAAACCAAGTAGTTCGAGGTTATCAAAGATGCTCGTATGGGATGTTTCTGGAAGTGACTAAAATGAGGAGAACTCTGATGTTTTCAAACTGTGAAAGTCACTCACTGTGTGCACCTTCTTCTTCCATTACACTTTTTGCAGCAGTGAACTAACACCATGCTATGTTATTGCTTCTAATCATACGCATAAAGAATTGGTAATGGTAGTAAAATCAGTGCTCTTGTTTTTCAGGGGAGGACAGTTTTGAAAATGATCACTTTCCTGCTGACGGAGACGCTACACTCCCATGGGTCATTTGAAACACAGTGACAAAAGACTAAATGGCTGACTGAGTGTTGACATTGAGACGTCATGTCACAACAGTTCCACTGAAGCAACACTGAAGTTTAATAGCATGAAAATAATTCAGAAATCATCAGTTAAGATCAAAAAGCAGTGGCTCCCTTACAGAGCTACAGTATAGTACTGTAGTTTAGTCAAGTGGGGAGAAATGCAGAGTAGATTTGCTTGTTGAGTGAGATAGCAGTCGCTGTCAGTCACTGAGACGAAATGGAATTTGTCAAGGTCCTGTTGTGTATGACACTGACTGATGTGACAAGACGTTCTTACAGCTAAACACGTCATAAACAAAGAACATGTGCACGGATTTCAGGCATATTGCACCTGTCCCCCAAAGCCCCATCAACAACAGACAGACGGTGAAGACTCTGGACGCCTTCTGTATATCTCACATCACATTAAAACCAGATGTTAATACTGAGCTGATCACATGCATTAGTGTTTTAGGATGTGTTTTTGTTTTTTTTTTTCTACCCTGAGTGTAGTGACTGTAGACTTTTAACTCACTTGAGATAGGAAAATCAATCATCATGCAGTTGTAGATGCTGGTTTAAAAACTCTTCTCCAAACTAATGGTAAATGGATTGCAATTAAATAGCACTTTTCTAGTTTTAGAGATCACTCAAAGTGTTTCATACTACAGGCACCGTTCACCATTTACACACTGGTGCCAAGGGCTACCATATAAAGTGCTACATCAGATAATAATTCACACACACTCACACGCTGATGGCACAGCCATCAGGAGCAATCTGAGGTTCAGTATTTTGCCCAAGAACTCTTTGACAGACTGCAAGGACCAGGCACCGACCTTCTGATTGGTAGATGACTGCTATTATTCAAGGCAAGATAAAACTGACAAAATTGAAAACCCACACTGATTTTTGTTATGTTTTGTTTCTGCAGCCCAGTTGCCAGAAGAAAACAATATGTGTCATATCAGTGTTTTAAAGGTATGTCGTATATGAGCTGCCTTTGTCTTTAAAAGGATGGTGAATGGCATGTCATGTTTAATGTATTTTATTTAACCCACATTTAACCAGGAAAGTCCCATTGAGATCAATATATATATATATATTTTTTTTAAGGGAAACCTGGCATGGCAAGCTGCACACAACTGTCTAAGATCAACAAACAAAAACACTGGTTGTGATTTAGCAAGTCATGGCTGTGTTTCCAGCGTGTTTTCTACAGAGACATGGCAGATTTTCCTGCTCAGATAGTGCCCCCAAAACTAGCTACACTAGTTTTTTTTTTAATCTAAATCTCAGTAAATCTAACCACAAGTGAACCACAGTGTTGTTGCATCTGTGGTTTGCAGAAATCTACAGTGCCAACTACCAGTGAAAGGACAGTAGAAAAAACACATGTAAAACACTATATGTCTTGTTAAAGAAAAGCATACCACTATATGTTGTACAAATGTAAATTATGGTCACAGAGATATGACAGCAATGAATAATGGAAAATTGGAACAGCAAGAACGCCGACCTTTAACACGTCACTTACTTTATCACTAGAGACAGTTTTGTTTGACCTTTTGTTGCGAGAAAACAGCTCACGTCCAGCTTTATTTCTCATGGTCCAGCTATTTTTATCATGGATAGACAAAGGGAAATACTGTGGTGTGTCAGAACAATGCTGTCTCTGAGAAATGAGATTAAAAACTTTTAATTAGCAACAGCAACAAAATTAGGTCATCAGCCATTCTAGCAGCTCGGTGAGGCTCCACATAGGCAGCTGTTTGACCTAAATGCTAACACCAACACTAATAATGGTAGCATTCTAATGCTAACCATGCAGGTGGGCAACAATGTCTACATGTTTACCATTTTCATTAAGTGTGTTAGCATGCTAATACTAGCTAATTAGCAAATCATCAGTTTTCGTACAATATCCGCTCATGGCAAGAGAAGCATAATTAACGATTCTGTGGTTATATTTAGGCAGTTCTCCTGACTAAGGTTAGGGATAGTCAACAGTGACTTGCAGTACATAAGGATGCTTTTACTTTTTTAGTATATAACCGCAACAATAATATTTTCTATACTTTATCCAATTGGTTTTCAAACTTATGTTGTCATGCCTTCTTTTAAGAAGCTGAAAAAATAGACCCCCAATAATTTTATCAATCATTTACAATAATCAGGGAAGCAACTGTGGCAGCTGTGGCTCATAGTTAGAGCAGGTCGTTCGATCCCCAGTTTCTCCAGCCAAGATACTGAACCTCAAATTTCTCCCGAGGCTGTTCCTTCGGTGTGTGAGAGCTTGTGAATGATTACTGAGTAGCAGATGGCACCATGCATGGTAGCCTCAGCTACCAGTGTGTGAATGTGTGTGCCAATGGTTAAATGTGACATGGTGTAAAAGTGCTTTAAGTGGTTTGAAGACTAGAAAGGTGCTATACAAGTGCAGTTTCTGACATTAATCATATTAATTTAAATTTGTGTCAGTCTTTATTTTTCCCCTGCTCATCCACACTCCACTTACAGTGGCTGTAAGCCCATCCCAAAGTTTGAGAATCACTGCCCTATAACCTAAAGTGTTTTAGTAGTCTACACCCATTCAAGTGCAGGATGCTGAACATGAGCCCTGTGTCTGGTGTCAAGGGCCTTCACTTTGTATGCCCACCATTCACTCTAACCACCATGACCCTCCTGCAAAAAATATGTCTCAGTCACAATGTATTTGGCAAGACAAGTTGACAAGTTTTTCCTACTCACAAACCACAGTACTGCAATGAAATAATCGTTTTTGGTGTATACTCAGGTCTTTAAATGGTGCTTCCAACAATCCTGCACCAGTCTTGGTCATACAAGCACATTTTTTACATAATCATCTGGCAGCACAAGCCAGTGTTTTCTCATCAGCTATCTCTTACGCGTCTAATCTTACACACTGCACACTGATGTTGAGTAAAGCCAAGAATTTTGAAGACAAAAGAATGCAGCAGTACGGGTACAGTACAGTGTAGGGTCAGCCTAAACATCACAATTGATTAATGAACTTACTGACATGATCAAGACATACAAAGGGATTGACCTCTTAATGTGAGAACACTGTGACAGACAACAACTTGTCAAAGTTGCAACTTGATCCACAGCTCAGAAAGACTCTCATGTATTTATACCAAGTGTGAAACCAGCTTTATTTTGTCATTACTGTCATGTAAGCCAGCCTGGTTGACTTCGGCAACAGTGCTCCTCTTGTAAAATCTGTTTTTGCCTGACTTCTGTGACCAAAGGAAAAAAAAAACACTTGAATGTTACCCCACAGTGGGAAAAAAGTGTATCTGTTAATTTTGACAGCACACAGATTTTCATTAAGACGACAAGAAATCGGATAAGAAATGAGAGCTAACAATGGAATTGAAGAAAAAGTGAAGATAGAGTACAAATACTTTGTGATTCCGAGGAGTGGGGAGAAGAAAAGAGGACAGATAAGAGAAATGACATTTATTTACTTATTTAGCCGTTGGGCTCCAGTGAGATTAAGAAGCTCTTTTCAAAGGAGAGCTGGCCAAGAAAGCAGCAACAAGATAAGTCAGGCTGTGTGTCTACTGGGAACTTCCCCTTAAAGCACTGCTTTCCTTTTATCATTGTTTACTGCGGACAGAGGAGTGTGACAGAGGAAGTGTTGCAAAGTTTCACCATCTAAGACCAATTCCTCCCACCTTTGCTCTCAGAAGGGGAGAGATCCTTTTTCCACTTGATTGAGAGGGTAATGAAGAATAAAGAACCCCGGCACACTGGAGATGGGTTCTGAGCAAAGGAGACCTGATGCACAGGTGTGGTTAAAGACCTCTGAACTGCTTAGCAGGACTCACAGTTAAGTGTTTATGTGCTCATGTGCAGGAAGAACAGAGAAAAACATAGCAACCCGTGTCAGAGTAAGCTGAGTGGCCTTGGCCAGCTACAGAAACATAATGATCATGATCAATACAAGCCATCCTTTGTGTCTCTGTTTTATGCACTGGCAGAGGTAAAGGGTGTAGTGGTGGAGACATAATTAGACAGACCAAGATACATATAGAAAGCTAAATGATACTAAAGATAAAAACATTTAGGCTGTATCCAAACTATTTGAATACTAAGGGCCCTATTTGAATGATCTATAGCGCAAGGTCTAAAGAGCATGGAGCAAATGCATTTGGGGGCATCTAACCCCACTTTACTAGTTAAACAGCTCATAATCTGGGCACAAGGGGCAAAGAGGTTGTATTTAGTCCTTGAATTAATCATAAGTGTGTTTTGTGCATATGAATTCAGCCAATCAGAGTGTCATCTCCTATTCCCTCTAAAAGAAAAATGTGCTTGTACCTGGTGCATTGCTACTTACATAGCGGATTCAGCGTATTGGAACAGGGAGCAGTTTTCTGCTAAGAGTAATGCAGTAAGAGCAGCAATGTCACTGCAGTAAATATCATGGGACACTTAAGCAGCAACATTAAAAACTGTAGTTGACAAATCTTTTAGCCTTTGGAATATTCAGTGAAGTTACAATGCTCCTTGTGCATAAATATGGACTATCTGTCTTAATGGAGAGTACAGGTGGGGAGTACAGAGGTACTGTATCTGTAGCCATTCAGATACAATAGGGCGGCATGTTGGTGTGGTGGTTAGCAATGTCGCCTCACAGCAAGAGGGTTCCTGGTTCGATCCCGGGTGCGGGAGCCTTTCTGTGCGAAGTTTGCATGTTCTCCCCATGTCAGCGTGGGTTCATAATGGCACTGAATTAATTATGGAATATAATTTCACATCCATTCATGTCTCTCAGTCTCTGTCTCTCTCTCTCATTTTTTTTTTTTAACTAAGGTACATTTTATGAACTGTCTAAAACCTCACCACCACTACTTTAAATGGGAATTGATCATATTGATCAATCAGAAACTGTAAAAAATATATAAATTAAACATTTTGTTTTACATTGTAAATATAATCGTTTTTATTGTTAAGGTATATGAAAACATATCTTTCATCTGATGGAAATAATCTTAAATTCCAATTCTGTTGTGTTTCTGTTTATTTTTATTTCAACCGTTTGTTTTTTTTTCCCTGGAGGAAATTAACACAGACTACAGTGAACATGACGACCGCCGCAGTGCTAGTCTCGGCCATGTATTTGTCTCATTCATCAGTCCTGACAATTTTTGCTGCTATAATGTATACGTTTGAGTCTTGAGGAGTCAGTGGGTGCAGTATTAAAAAACCCTGACCTGTGCATCACTACCAGAACAGTCAGCTCAAAGCCTGCTCCCTGCTGTGTGGATGTGACTACAGAATTTGGCTACCACTTTAGTAAGTGAAGCACTAATTAGTCAAATCAAAGTCCTTTGCTGCAAATAGAACAGGCAATCAATTTGAAGGAATGTAAAAGCTGATGCACAGACATGTCAATTATGATTTAATTCCAAATAATAACAAGCAACTTTGAGTAAAATTAATATCTGTTTTCATCACATTCTTTTTCGAGTAACGAGTTAGGATTGAAATATAACTCTAATGGGAAGACTGCTGTGGCGCAGCAGCAGACAGCAGCTCTGCTCTGCTCTCTACTATGTTCATGTTTTAGATGTCATTTATATTTACCTCAGTGTGGGCGCTGACCATGAAAATATCAACTGCATTGGTCTGAATGTAGTAAAGACAGTTGAGCTGCACTATGTGTCGCTTTATGCCAGTTGTAAGATAGGGCCCTAAAACTGTACAGCCATGCTCGCAGCTCCATGTGGCTGTACTTAACCACAGTAGTGCTTTGAGCTAACAACAGCATGCTAACATGCTCACAATTACAAAGCTAATATTTTTAGTTTTGCTTCTTAACATGCTTACACTATCTAATTAGCACAAAACACAATGTGCTGCTAAAGCTTATGGGAATGGCATAAGTTTTGCAGAAACATGGATGTCTGCCAAATTCCATGACTATCCATGTAATAGCTGTTGAAATATTTCAGTGTCAGTAAAAGTGGCAGGTGGACAAGCTGGCCAACCATCCTTGACTTTCTTTCGGCCGTGCTGCTAACGCAGTCCATTCTTATTCCGAACTTCTCAAATACCACTGCTATGTCAGTGATTTCGGCATTAGATTACAACACAAAAGGAACCTTTCAGGACAGTGGCAGCGGCAGCTGTTGATGCAAGGGCCACCAACCAAGGTCAAATACCAGCACAGTGGATTTCAGGTCAAGATACAGACTCACGAAGGCACCTTTGCAGTGCTGTGAAAAGTGTTAGTCAGCCGCAGCTTGTAATGCTGCTGGTAAGAATGTAATATAAGGAGCTGGAAAGTCCCTCTAAGGTGGGCTGGATGGGAGGTAGATAGGTAAAAAAAAATTGGAGTTTCATCTAGGAGGCCGCTGCTTGCTTCCCATGTGAATAAACCTAACCACTTCGTTTTGTTGCAAAAGGAAGTAAATGTAAATACAAGGTCTTTTACCAGTGCTATAGATTTATTTTGCATGCATCTAACAAACAGAAATTGTACATTTCCTATGAAAACAGAAGGGTATTTTGAAAAAAAACACAGTGCATGTAACAAGTGTAAATTGTCACAGTCCTGTAATATCAACAACAGTCACAGGAGGATACCTAGCATGTCACATGTACGTGTGAGAGTCGAGATATTTGGGATAAGAACGCTTTCAGATTTGTCCCAGTAGTGAACCCTGGGGCATTCCACATGTTATAGCAGCTTAATTGTAGGCATTGTCACCAACTGAGACAAAACATGATTTAAATCATAAGGCTGTGTTGGACCAATCTTAAATGTATGCTTTAAAAGCAGCTACAGAAGAACCAGTGTAGATGCAAGTGGCAGTCTTGGCTGCTGCTGACGTGCTGCTGACATGATGTAAACTATGCTGACTTCATGTTACAGCAGTCAGACTTATTCTCTGTGGTCAGACTTGATCAGAACTGGCTGGTGGTAATTTCACACCCTGTAAACAGGAAAAGCAGACTGCAGCACAGAGCACACCTGAAGGCCATTCCCTCCAACCCAACAAGAAGTACATTTCTCACTTCAGTTGTTTATACACACACAAACACACACACGCACATATATATAGAGAGAGATTGGTTTATAAAAGGTGTGAACAGGCAGTCACATGTTTGTGCAGTCACTGGGAGAAAGGTGAAGTCAAACAATAGACTGATCGAATCTCCATACACCTGAATGGACACGCTTCTTACATAACCATCACATTTACGTAATGTCTGAAGAAGAATATGTGTAAAGCCAGTTGAGTGCATCTGTAAAAAATCATCATGGGCAGTTCAACAGGCAGCTTAAACAGACATGCAGGTGGCTGTTTGATCCCCATATCAGAGTACAGAACAACATTCAACAAGTGAATGCAGTGCCCTAACATTACCTAAAACTTACTGAACCAGCATGAACAGATCACAAACTAACCTCTAAAATAACGTAACAAAATGACTGTGTGTGATAGATTTTCCTTCTCTGTCTCTGCACACAGTAACAGATCAGCACTGAGGTAGTCCATCCTTTTCAATTCCATCATACTTAAACTGAAAGTTTAAAATACTATGCTAATAATTAGAGGCTCTGACAATCATATATGAATGGTGGCATACATTTTTCGCCTCAAACACAGATTTCTCTCTTGAATTTATTTATTTGTTTTGAGACATTGTTATGCCAACGATCTTGATGACATGCGAGTGCTGGTGGCTGGGCCTTAGGCTATGGGGCCCAGTCTTGCTCAGCCTAAAGAGATAACATGGAGCCAGACTTCACTGATCACGAGGGCAAAGCTGTCAGCTGATCACCACCTGGTAGTGAGTTGGATCAGATGGCAGAGGAGGCTGCTAGACAGACCTGGTAAACCCAAACGTGTAGTGAGGGTGAACTGGGAAAGTCTGGCTGAGGCCGCTGTCTGTGGGGCCTTCAAGATTTTACTTAGTTTATTGTACATGATGCATTAAGGATCAAGATGGAGGGATGGAGGGATGATGGTATAATAGAAAAGGGTCGAGGACTGAGAGTTGAGGAATGCAGGGATGAGGATCGAAAAATGTGGAGTAAAGGGGTAAGGGTCAAAGGATGAATGGATGAGGGTCAAAGAGATGAGGGTCAAGGGAGGAAGGGGTGGAGACTAAGGGATGTGGGATGAGGGTTGTGCAATCAAGGAATAAGGGGGTGGAGGGATGAGGGAAGTAAGTGAGAGGACAATGAGGAGAGAAATCAGAGTCATGAACAGGTAAAAGGTGGAGTGTGATGGCGGTCTGGTGTCAAAGGAGGGTAGGGAGGACAGAACCAGATAATTTCAAAGTCTCTTTGTCTGCTCTAATTCGGATAGAGCCCCCTGGTGTTTCCTGTACTCTGAGGAGAGAGAGAGGGGAGTGTTAATGGCTAAAAAGAAGAAAAGGGGTTTTGGGGAAAGGGTGTGAGAACTGGGTCAAAGGGGAGGGGCAGATCAGGTGTGCTTAAATACTTTTGTGCAGTAATAGTGTGTGATGGAAGCATGCGCTTTGTTCCTGAAATTATAATAATATAATATCAGACATGACATCAAACATGAAGGGCTGGTGCCTAAAATGTTACGTGGTGATATAATTAAGATTTCCAAAAGGAGCAGTTTCTGGTGTGCAGACCTGTTTTTGTATTGTTGTATTTGTTCTTCTGTCAAGCATCCAGTATTTATCGTTTTTGGATGTGTGTGGTGTTTTTTTTTAGTCTTCAGTAAAACTCACTCATCCCCATATTCTCTGCCAGGATAGCGCCACAAATTGTCTTTTATTGGGACATTACTGGGTTTCCTGTTGGGATTTTGCAAACAAAACCAGGTATTTTACGCCAAAACATGATCTATTTTCCTAATCATAACCCAATGGTCTTTTTGCCTAAGCCAAACCACATACTAACCACAGCATCGTTGCAATATAAAGTTTTAACATTTCAAATGTTACACACCTGATTAACAGAAACATGCAATGCCAACATTTATTCTAGCATGTGGGTAACATCAGCATAGCAGCAGTGGAAAGTGCGCTTTTCCTCATCTCCCAATACTGATGGTGTTTGTTCTGCTGGTAGTTGGGATAGCTGCTTATTGTTGCTTTTTGCCTGGTTAGGTGGGTTGCTTTTCTTTGTTTGATCTGTTTTGGTTTTTTGGTGGCCTTGGCCCACTCTGTCTGAAGTCTGCTGGGCTACCAGTACTTCAATCCTAATCTGTAAATGAACTATCATGTTTCATATTCAGTGATCTGTCCCTGTGGTTGCTTGGGACTTGCGGAAAATGGGACTGGTTCACATTGTGTCTTGGCCACCCTTGGACAACGTATAACAAATGTCTTTCCTTATTCTTTTTTTTAGGGCCTTTTCAGAAAGGAGCGACTGCAGAAGTATGAGGGCAGGATGAGAGAGGAAGGGAGGAAGGAAATAGAGGATTCTGACTGAATCTGTGTCGATGCACAAGGAGGCACTGGCTTTTGACATGTAAGAGAAGGGATGGAGGCAGTGGGGAAAAACCAGAGCCAACAGAGGAATGGAGTTGGAGGAGGTGGGCAGCATGTCTACATAAGCTAATGATTAATAGCTTAATTAGCTTCTGTTATCCAATTAATGAGTGCTAATGGAATCCTGCAGACAGAGCTGCATCTGCACTGACATGACACTGTTAAAGAGAAAATCACCGTAGCCTTGTTTGCTCATTTTTCATCTGGACTGGCAAACATAACTGCACGTGCATACACATATGCACACACCCACACACACACACACACACACACACACAAAGAACTTGTGATCTGCCTCTCTGTTTCTCACGTGAACACATTACCTCTTTTTGGCATACATTTAAAACATACTCCCTGTTCATTAGTGGCTGGTAGGGGGACAATTACCCAACATTAGTGGGACAGAGCGAGACTCATGGATAAAAATCACCTGCAATCCAAATGAGTTGACCTCCTTTATGGAGTAATGAGAGCTGCTCTCTGCACAATGAAACAGATGTCCATTGGTGCATTACTAAAAAGAGAGTTATTAAGATCATTAAAACCAATTAGTGCTAATGTCCACATGAGTAGTTGGCAGCTTCATACATTCGACTAATAGCACAGAGGTGAGAGAAAATGACAGAGAAAAGAAGGACTGTGTGGTGCTGAGTCTAGACTCATAGTATAAATGCAGGAAGCTCAAAATCAGCCGAGCAGTTATGTATGTCGTAATGCATAATGAGGTGTTCTAATGCAAGAAAATGATTTACAATAATTGCAGAGGCAGAGAGAAGGAACATTACTATTCTTTAAATAATGCTGTTCCTCCACCATATCTATTTTTTTCCCCACTTTTTAAAATGTTAATTGCACCCTGAAATTATTAGTGACATTACAGGTGCACTCACTTTCAGTTTAATCCCCAAAAATACAGTTGTAACCAATCTGGCTAAATCAATGGTTTGTGTGCAGCCTGCATGACCACGTACTGCTGTTGCTTCATACAGTCTATTATTAATACGGTCACCATGCTCCAAAATGTCAGCATTTGCCTCAGTTTGAACGATGTTATCATAAAGTATAAGCTGATCGCAGGAGCGACAAAAGTAAAACCCAAGTTGGAGGAAATTATAGTTTTATCTAAAGTACAGTCTCATGCACCCTCTCAACCATGTTGCATTATAACATATGTCCATAGTTATGCAATCAAGCCATACTGTGAAGGTGTCTACCTCTAACAGCTGATGATGTAATGCAGCAGTGACTCAGCTGCTCCTTTTGTTGTCATAAACATCATGTGTGTCTGTAGGGGGCTTCAGTGATGCCCACACAGCTCCTTATCCATTTAACATTTGCATATATCTGCTATAAAGAATTAAAAGCAGTGATAAACTATGTTAATAAAATTGCCCTTATTTCTCACCTGTCCATGCTTTCAACAGCTACCATGACATTATCATGCCCCCCTGCACCAATAATTTGCATGTGAATCAGTTGAGTTTCTAAGTTTCTAATCATTATTATCATTTGCTTGGTATGCATGTTTAATTTCCTCTAGCTATTTGAAATGAGACAGTGCTGACAAAAATTAGACAATAAGCATTGTCTCTGAACAGTAAATTGTTTTTTGGAAAAAAAGTCCTCATATGGGGACAATGGGTTTATTTTTAGTGTGTGATAAAGTATAAAACAGTTAATGTCTGCCTGAATATTGTTGTGCAAAAACAAAATCGCAAACAATACAGCATTTTTTCACTGTTTTGAAACTGTATGGGTCAGAGATCACTGTTCAAGGCTAAAACTGTTCATTTAAATGCCTGAACTTGGCTGTGCAAAAGCAAAATTGCAAAATTCCAAAAAGAAAAACAAATCACCATTCTACAAGCTAGGAATGTAATTTTTGTCTATGTGAAATGCTGCAATATTACAAAAATAAAACCCAAATTCCCTCAAATAAGACCATAATTAGTCCCAATGTCCTCAAACAAGTACGTCTTAGCTCGTTACTATTGCTAAAATTGGTCAATTTTTATGACTTATCAAACTAGAAACTTTATTGAGCATAAATAAACACACTGTTACCATACAATTTGACTTGGCTTTGTACTCTGTTCACTTTTATGTTGGGATTGCTTGTGAATTGTCTTTGCAGAGATATCCACCATATTATTTTTTATATGGATTAGTTGTGCTTTTACTACCACAAGGTGGCACAATAAAGTGTAGAGGTTACAGCAAGAAGACTGAAGCATAGCATGCAGCAATCCCAAAATGGTATGTCCTCAGATTTATATCTATAGCTATATATATGGCTTAATAAAGAATTTAAAACTTTTTCTGATCACATGATTTCAAAATCCGTAAATCAACATCTTCACCCTTTTTTTCATGAGTTCCTGGCATCTGGGACATTGTTCCCCAGCGTTGCCATTTCCAACTTTCATCTGTGGCCAGCGGTGTATATAGCACATCAACTGCAGGTAAATTATGGGGATAATAAGTAAGATTTGCATTCATCCCATAACCAATAAAAGGAAGATGGTGGCAACCAGCACCTGGCTTCAGGAAAACATTGACAAGTGTTATAAAACACAGCCTTGATACTTATTGTTGAGGTGGCTAAGCTAAAAAGCCCATACATCCTTCTCCCCAGCCATGTCCTGCTCCTCCTGAAGGATGCTGTGATATATGGATGCACAATCCTCCTCCAACATGTTTTGGGTCTGCTCTCCTTTGGATGTGCCCAGTGCCCCCACGGGGAGGCCCCAACAACCTCAAGTGATTTCTTTCAACTCAAAGGAGCAGTGGTTCTACTCTAAGGTCCTTCTGTGTGTCTGACCTCATCCACTTATCTCTAAAGGAGAGCCCAGCTACCCTGCTAGGGAAACACTTTTGTTCCTGCCTCCAATCTGCCTGTGGATCTTACACTCCATCTTTCCTCACTCATGAACACGACTCCAAGCAACCCATTTGCTAGACAAATACTTTGGCTTTATATGTTTCAGCAGATACTAAATTTGCATCTTATTATGTAGCACTGACACATTGTAATTAAGGTGTCATTGGGCTTAGGCACAAAAAAAGAACTGGTCATGGTTATATACCTGGTTTGAGGGGCGCCATCCTCTCCACCTCCATGCTGGCAGAAAAAGCAATGATGTCTTGGTAAAAAAACAGCATTGACTCACTAAATCAGAACGGGTTTTGTTGTTATTGGTCTTGAACAATGGTCTGCCATGGTCTGCTGCTTGGCAGGTGTCTCAGAGTGACACACCATCCACCAGCCCCTCCACCTCCATATATATATATCACAAACAAGTCAAGAACATCAGCCATTTGTTTGTGGGATTTCCCATTCACTGGACACTGTAGATGTGGCTGGTGCATCACAGACCCTGTTGCCGGAAACAGCCATTCAAACAGTGTCCTGTTTTTTTGTTGTTTTTTTTTCACACACTGAAAGCCTGTCAACCTTTTAGTACTGCTGGGTTCAGATGGGTGATGCTGTCCCTGGTTAGATGTCCCAGCGGGAAGGTCAGGGTCAGGCCAGTCCTTCTATCTCTGTCTCTCTCATCATTTGCAGCCCTCCACGTGGTCTTCACTACGTACATTTCTATCTCTCTCTGAAGCTTTTGTTCAAAGTCTTTGGTTCTGTGAAACCATGCACGGTATCTTCCCATGTCCCTCTGGATCTCTGTGTCCCTTTAACAAGTTTACATAAGCCTCTCGACCTATTTTGCAGGCAGCATTTTTTAGTATGGTGAGTATATAAATCTCCAGAATGCATGTAATACATAATTTTATTTTTCACCCTCTAAATCTCACATATGCAGCAGTGAAGGACATGTCTGCTGTCCTCCATTACTTTGCTGCTATAACAGCCTCTACTCTTGTGGTTTCAGGCTTTTCACCAGCCTTTGGAACCTCGCTGTATGGATTTGTTGGTCTGGCTTACAGTATCCCAAAGGTGTTGATCAAATGTATTAATATACGTAGGTGTTGGATGGAATTGAGGTCAGCACTCTGTGGAGGCCGATCAATTTCTTCCACAGAGTTATGCAAATCAAACACATGTAGATTTATTGCTGTGTCGTGTCCTCACGACAAACCCACACACGTGTCCCTCTGCTACTGCTCAGCAAGGAGTTGCTGTCTGGGGAAACACAAAGAGGGAATTTTGTCATAAAAGAAACGCTTATTTTAGAAGATACCCACTGGATTTGTGTAACTCAGACTGCTGAAGCCTCATATGTGGAGACACATTACCAAAGGATTGCTTCACAGCCAGTGCAGGACGATCAGAGCTGAGACAATTAGTCAATTAACATGAAATTAGTCTGGTAAATTTGACTGACAGGTCCCTGAAAAAAAAAAAAAAAATACTAGAATTGCAAAAACTTGATGATACAAGCTTCTTTTCTGTCATTTTAAACTGAATATGTTTGGGATTTGGATTGCTGTTCAGATGAAACAGCAATCCAATTTTATTATAGTCACAACAATGACCATTTTTTCACTTTTTGCAAAAAAAGATTAATCAATTAATTAAGAAAATGATAGCGAACAGTAACTCTCTCAAGGTTACTAAAGAACATAGGCCATCTATCCATCCATTTATCTATTTCAGTCAGGAGAGACATATGAATATAGTAAAATATTTAATCCAGAATATGAGTGTACAGATTAACAGATGATTTGTGCTGATTAAGATTTAAGAGAAGCCTTTGGCTCGTGGACACTGGAGGGAGATATTTTGTGATCGAGGGACACCTGAGCAGCAGCAAGGTAAATCCCTACATGGAGTCCAGACACTAGTAGTGGTGGTGGCTGCTGACTCTGAGGCTGCTGACTACTGAGGCGGATGAGGCTGATTAATCCGAGAAGACTAGGTAGTGATGGAGAGGTAGAGGGTGCGCACAACTGCAGCAAGAAAGAATCAAATTTAAAATGAGGAGCAGGTGTGACAGAGAAGGTGTGTCACTGTGCTGTGGTTAATTGTGAATCAGTTGAGAACTCTAGCCCTTTTTAAACAGGAATTGTGCAAATTTGCAGGAAAGCCCAATCAGTCTTCGTTCAGCATTGGTAGTATAAAAACAAAATTGGGGAGTGCACTGAAATACTGCCTGCCTACTATTGTTCATACAGAATGTGCCTTTTTCGGGGCAATGGGGGGCGTGAGCAAGTAACAAAACGTGTAGCTCAGCGTGTGA
>JAPZEB010000024.1:31495097-31506535 GCA_029783705.1 Chaetodon striatus | reverse complement strand
ACAATAAAAAAAAAAAAAAAAAAAAAAAAACAACTCTTGTTTTGCCCCCATTTTCCATGAGTTTAAATAAAATACTTTATCTATGTATACAAGCAAAAACAAAAACATTGTGTTTTACAGCTCTGTGGAGTGTGGCATATTAAACTACATAAATACAGCAAGAATCAGCTGACACAGACACTCTGACTGCTGGCTCCACATTGTTTGAATAAGCCATATGCATCCATAAATATCTGCGTATATCCAGTATAATGTAGTTAGAGCTACAGCCTGATATGAACTTACTCTCAAGCTTTTACAGTTAATGTGCTCTCGTTCTTTGCAGCCTCCGAGCACTGTAAAGCATGTTTATGAAAAAAAAAAAAACACTTGTCTGTTTGTATCCCCTCAAGTTTTTCTTCCTTGCAGCCACAAGTCTCGCCCGGGATGAACCCACCGCATCTCTCCTACGCCGCCTGAGCCTGACACCACTACTGTAACAAAGTGGCCTGTCTCTGGTGAGTCCGCTCAATAACAGCAGAGTTAGTGCGCCGGCTGTGTTTGGGCCCCTGGCTCAAACAGTGTAAAAATCCTGGTCTTCTAGAGTTCAACACTGAGAAAATACAACAATGCAACTAGAAAGTAAAACTTCCAGGGTTGGGTTGTTTTCATCCAAACTGTGGTGAATTGAAGTAAAAAAAAATCCAAGAAAAAATGTGAAATCAGTGTCTTTAATTAACCAGTGTCGAGATATGACTAAACAGCCCTAACTTTTCTCTAACTTGAGCGGGCTATTGGCTTTCTATTGCAGCAGAGGCCTGCAACAGTAGGTCACAGCTGTATACCAAATTGCTGAAAATAAAACATGAAGAAGATAATGAAGCAAGAGCAGATCCCAAATGACATCTTTGCAAAAGATAAACACGTATAATCAGAGTTTTGGAATTATCAGCATCCTTTTGCAACGTAATGTGGACATTTAAAAATAGCATTGTTGGACTCCAGCAATTTATAACTGCACTTGCAATGAAGAACAAACAACAAAAACCTAAGGCTAGTCAAAGAAGGCTGGGACACACTTTCACCCCATGGTGACAGTGGGGTTTGACACACGTGCAATGGAAGTGGAGCTGTGATGTTGGAAGGTTACAGCAAATGGTGCTAGAAGAAATGATGTCCGCTCAGGTGCTCTTTGGGTGCGCTGTTTTAACACTTCCATGGGTGTGCTCAGCCTGACAGAACTTCTGGCAGCTGATATATAATACAATGTTTGCATATAGAGAGCATTTGTTTATAGTCTTTTATCTCTGACTTTTTCAATAATAACAGTGATGTAATTCTCACCTCTTTATTTTGTTTATACAGAAAGGATGACTGCAGAAGCCTCAGTGAAACAAATCAGTCATTCACTATGTCCCATGATGGTGCTCCAGCTATTGAGCCTTTTGGAAAATGCAGACCAGATGTCACTGCGCATATGTCATACCGTAATTGCTATAATGCTGTGACTTCACCTCACTCCTGTACCTTGTGATTCAATATTGTTATTCTAAGTAAAGATGATGTTAGCATGAGATGTTTTTAGGAAATGAGGTTTTGGTTACTTAACAAAACAACTTAAAACCAACGAGATATCAATATTATCTGTCATCAGTATTGTATGTTATACTGGCATTGGCATTAAACATCCTGATATCAGATTTGTTCACAACACCAGTGAGACAGCAAGGACCCTGTAAACAACCCAGTCGCCAGGAAAAAAAGTTGTGCATTTCTGCAAACAGCAGATATGTTAAATTTGTGTGTTATAATGTAACGGATACATTGAAACTCCATGTTTCAACAGCCATTTAGGAAATGTGTGATTGTGTTGTGTTATGTGTGGGCAAAACATACTTATTTATAGATCCTGATTTGGCTTAAAACAGCCACAAAACCAACTGAAAAAGCAGATAGACTGCTAAAAAACACCCACATTCAGTAGCACAAAAGCCATCCACTCCACCTCAAGATGACAAAGTCAGCTCATATACTTTAGAAATGTTGATGTGATGTAAACAAAACGTACAAAGCTAACATTTTCTTCTGGCAACTGGGCTGCTTGATAAGAGACTGAACGAACACCGGAAACAGCAAACAACTGTGAACACCAGACCAAAACAACTCTGGGGAGGAGTCGATTGTCCTCCACCAGGAGTCAATGTCCAGTAGGACTATGATCAAGAATATGGATATTTTATATCAGTGACCATCTCCAAAGAGAGATATTGGTTACCATCTCTCTGCATACATGACCAGCTGTTATCATGTGACAGATTTTCCACATTTAGGTAACATGACAACATCTGAGCCAGCTTCATACACTAATGAACAATGTGAGGTGCAGTTGGGAGCAAATGGTGAGTTGTGATCATTTTGTCAAACATACTTTCCCCAAGGTTAAAAAATGAACCTGGTCATTTTAGGCAAATTTTCTATTATGGGTATTTGTACGTTCTGAGATTTCAATTTCGTTAAGATTGCTTTTCTTCTTTACATCACAATTGTTTTTTGTCTTCTTATAATCTTGGATTTGAAAATCCATTGGACCCAATTTAACCCTGCCCCGAATCAAAACAATGAACCCCAGTTGTCATTACTTGGCTGTGCGGGAGCCAACTGCGGTCTGGTTATACTGGGCAGCTTTCATTGGCCAACAATGCTGGGCAGCAGGTGTAAATGTTTGGCTGTGGTAATGTGAAGCAGGGTGCTGCGGAAAAGAGAAAAATGCTTCAGGAAATGAAATGCAAGATGAGGCCTAACATGCATCAGCAAAGAGAAAGTGTGTGCCGCGGGCCAGGCGTGTTTGAATTCAAAATAGGACTGAGTTAATTTAACATTTAAAAGAGCAGCAGAGCTCCAAAATGTGACACCCATAGTATACAAACAATTGGACTGCATTTGAAAAAAGGGTTTTGTGGCAGTGTGTGGACAATTAAACCTGATGGTGACGCCATCAATGCTCAGGGGGGTCCCCAAAATCAAAGGTGTTCATGAATATCCCAAACAAATTAAATGGCAAATTTTCTAGTAGTCATTGAAATATGGCAAGTAAATTACCATCCTCAGGCCTTTCTGCTAGCAACCATGCATTTGTAATCATTTATTTAGTGTTTGGACAAGACTGCACAGGGATGTGAAATGTGTGTTACTACTCCATCATGCACAAATATTACTGTAAAATTTCCCAGCCTGAGCTCTGACCGCAGTCTGACCCTGAACTTACAATAAACCCCACCCCCTCCCACAGGGTGTTTCATAATGTCCTTGCATTTGATTTCAGTTGTAGCTGATTCTCATCGCTCTCACACCTTCGTTCTCCCTCTCTACCCCAAACTTGAACCCTGGAGCCTGGGATTCACAGTAGTCAGTCAGGTTCAGGATGGGTTCAGTGTGCTTATTCAACATTTTGAAGTTTGTGCAAAGCATCTTCTGCCTACTACATTGTTAAAAGTTGCCATTTATGTGTTGTTTAACAAATTAAGTGTGGGAAATTACCATCAGAAACTAGGGTTGGGCACATGTAAAAATCAAAACCAGTTTGATTTTCAGCTAAATACCTGACCGGACCAGTATATCAGTTTTTTGTTTTTTTTTCTTTTTCATCTGAGTCCTCTAATACCTATCAGCAGTGCACTCGAGATCAGACTAGAGATGTAACCACTTAAAAGATGAGGGAATACTTGCGATTTTCTTTGTTTGTACTTTTCAAAAAGCAAGCACATTTCATATTGTGATATTAGTCAGCCTTTCATCTTCCCTTATGGTTCTTTAAAGCGAGCGACAACAGTAAATACAAACAGGACATCTGACAAAAGTTCAGCTTAAAACAGCGCAAAGTGTTATAATTAGAAATGCCAATTGAATTGGTTCACATAAGATCATACCAGTTTCAGCTTGTACACTGGACTGGACCAGCTAAACTGCAAATTGCCTCAACTCTGTCAGAAAAAAAAAAAAAAAACAAACTGTTTAGTTCTGTCATTTTTGTTACTTAATGAAACATTTTTACATTATCTTCCACTTGCACTGGAATTATGTGCTTGTTCTCATTCTCAGAAAGTCAAATACTGACACGTTGTAATGCCCCTTAGCATCTGATAGCAACACAGAGAATACCCTTTAGCATATCCCTCTGACACACTACTGAAACTCATTGTGACATGTGGTTAATGTTGTGAAAGGTCGCGGTAAGGTTTAGGAAACAAAACTACTTCATTAGGTTTAAAAAATAGAAGAGACTCCTTACCACTGAGAAAAACATTTTGCCGAAGTTGAAACCAACATGCGACTGTTTAGTTTCTGTCGAGTGAAACTCTTAAAAAATCTGTGGAGGGGGGATAATTACTATTATCATCATTTACTTTTATTGCTATTATTATTATTTGATATATTTCAGTTTACAACAATGTAAACTGAAATATATATATATATAAAGTCTTTGCAAGTGCCAGCAGCCAGACTTCTGGTGGTTTCAGTGGTACTTAATGGCACTCTGTAAAGGGTGTGATGTTCCAGTGTAAATGGACTCAGACAGATAGCAGGTAGTGTAAAGTTGTTGTAGAGGCTCTGGGGAAAGAGCTGGTCACTGCTGTTACACCATTTCTTCCTGTCTCCTCCATGCACCCCCACAACTCTGTCATTATCATCTCACACACTCACATCAAACACTAATCCACTGAGGTTTATACATCCTTACCCCCTTTACTCTATGTTACCCCTACACAACCTCCTCCCATTTCTAAAGCTCAGCTTCAGCCTGCACCTCTCTGTTTTCCCCAAACTGTCTCCAAACATACATTGACACTTTCTGGTTCCAATGGAAACAACATGTGAACTGTCTCTCAGCACTCTCTCATCATCCTGTCCCTCCTCCCTCTGTTGTCTTTGAACTTTTTTTGTCCTCATATCTGCTGTCTTTTTTTTCCCCATCTGTACCGCACCTTTTTAAAATGTTTTTAACAACAATGGAAAACACATCAGGACAGGAACAAATATATGGTCAAATTAAACAACACATTTCTTGTCCTAAAAAACTTGGATGAGATCATAATTATTTTAATTTTATTTTATTTATATTATAGCCAGAAAACAAAGTACATTCATCAATGGTGTTCAATAGAACTGGTATGGATTTGGAATAATCATTCATAAATAAAAAGCGTTTCAACTGAGTATAACAAAGTTTAATGTGTTCTGGCATTTGTTTGAATGCTCTGTACCTTGTTACTTGCCCTTGTTACCTAGGCCACACTGACTGTGTGAGCAGTGCATGATGGCTACCTCGCTGAACTGCTGCAGTTTGCATGTGTGCAGTGCTCACACATACAGCTTTTACATGTTAGCAAATGAAGGGACAGAGGGGTTGTCAGGTGGTTTTTATTTTAAAACAGAAACAGGAAAGGTTAAGGTAACCATAAGATAAAGACACTGATTTGTAGTTAAAGGTGGTATAATGTCAATGTCACTGTTTTTACTGAAACCACACGCATCATACAGAAAAATACTGTATAGGGAGTCTGCTATTCTCTAGATGTTCCGTAGCTGAGCACCAGCCGAGCCGAGCCTGAGCAGTGCCGCCCACATGGAGAGTGTGGCTGCTCCAACCTGTTTATACGGGTGCTGGGGGAAAAAATAAAAATAAAAAGAGATTTCCCCATGCATATACACTACTCACACAGGGATTGTGGCCTGGGCATCAGAGTTTTAGCTTTACAATCAAAGCATAAAGTAAAGGAGACAGGGGATAGCCCTGTTTTGTGCCTCTCCTTTATGGGAATACCCGGGATGTCAAACCATCAACAGATACAGCAGCTTGTGGAGGTGAATAAATCAATAAAAATATCACCAAATGAAAATCAGTCCAAAGCTTTTGCACTTTAAGTAACTGCTACCACATTGTTCTTGTTATACCCCTACACAGTGCATGATACCCAACAATCTTCAAATATTCTAGTGAGACTGGCAGTTTCAAACAAATACAGTTTGATCAGTGGCCACTAACTTGAACAACACAAAGCCAACACAACTCCTATGAGTCATTTGTCCCTTCTTTGCATTCACATCACAGTTTCAAAAAAAGATACCACAAACAGAATATAAAACCATTGTCTCTTGTCCTCTTTGCTGGAGGCTTCTGTTCCTCATAATTCTTCATCACTATCTGTGTTGAGACAGAACAGAGCAGAGCATTTCACCTACTTAACTTCGTCTTCACTGAACTCTTGTTATTCGTCATCCCTGAAATGAATTTTTTTTACATGGAATTTCTCTCTTTTAGCAACCAGCTTTCAATTGCTTCTACACTGTTTATTTTTATTGCTTCACTGCTATCAAAGGTTGTTATGTACCATTATTTCTACATCTTCATCCTGCCTGTCCTCATCATCATCAGTGTGAAATCCCACTTGGCCATTTGCAAACAAACAACCTTTGTCCTTACTGAGTTTGGAAAGTTGCTAAAAGGTTGTCCTCAATCTGGGCCAGGTCCTCTGTGGATAGCAGTTTAAAACAGTTTAACACACAGTCTAGCTTCTCTTGCTCTCTTGCTACAGGCCTGCTGTAAGAGGGATCTTTTACACTTTATAGTGTTAGGCATGTAACACAGTTCCCTCATAAAGAGTCTCTGGGTATGGGCATTACCTATGTTATACTTCTTGAGGGGGTGTGTGAACTTTAGCGATGCAATAAAATTACAGCGAGGGCTACAGTTTACTACACTGCAGAGGGATTTAATCCAGAACCTTTTGCATAAAACAACACCATAATCCTGCATGGTGATAAGGCCCGTCTCGATCGTTATGTTATCACATATACAACAATGGACATGACCTCGACCTTTTTTACTGACCTCAACATTGTCTGTTCTGTTTACATTTCTGTTGACATAAAAATGGAACCAACATTTTAGCAATCATGATGCCAGGATAAAAGGCAGGGTTTTCCTGACCAATTTAAGACTTGGGTGCAGCAATTCTCCCTTTCTTTGTCTCTGTACCTGCGCCTATTTGAGTAAGCCCAAAGAAAAATGACACAACACAAAGACAACAGTGTAGATGACTGGTACCCTGCAGCTGCACCTTTGGAATGAAAGAGGCACAGTGCTCTTAATTGTTAGCTTGCTAACCCCTGGCAAGAAACCAAAAAGTCCAAAATTCCGTAAATAGAGCAGCAAAGCTCCCGGAGCCAACTGCAGCACACCAGCTGGATTATGGAGGTAATTTTGGTGTTCCTGAACTGTCGCTAAGCTTGTCTATTAGTCGCACGAGGCATCGCTTGATTTTGTGATTGTTGACCAAGTTTTGTATTATGACTCAAAATTAGTAATTGTGGACCACTCCTTTTTTGAATATATTAGTTGTTAGTTACTTTCCTAAAAAAATATTTGTTAAATATGTGACTGAATATTGTTGACAATTATAAGTTAAGTGCTTTTTGAAAGGGTGTACTCATTATGTTATCATATTATCTTTATATCATTGGCACACAATGGTCTCAAAATGACTGATATCATTAATTACAATTATTTCTGGGCCATTATATCATCCAGCAAAAATAGTGGTGGTTATTGTTGGTGTAAAACTACAGCAAAGAAAATACACATATAGATATATTTTTAATGAGAAGCTTATAACAATGCATTTTGTGCTGAAACAGTTGAAAAGAGAGAGAATAAAATGTTACCCTTAAAATAAACCAACTTAATCAGTTCCCTGCATTCCAGCCCCAAGGAGGAGAGCAGTTTTCACACCAGTGGTGTCTGGTAATGGATGAGTGTAAGGATGCAGCCGAGAGGTGGAAGCCAGCCCAGTATAATAGAGCTTAGAGGAGAAGACAGAATGACAGACACATGGGTTTGGAGGCCATCCAGGCTGGGCATATATGTGTGTGTGTGTGTGTGTGTGTGTCTTTGCATGACTTAACTAATCCCGTGTGCAAAGATGGTGAAGTGTCTTGGCTTTGGATGACATGGCCACAGACTACAGGCTGCTGCAGTGTGACATCTCCATCCAGAATCTACCTCCCAGCTGCACCACGTGGAGCCAAAGTCGTCCTGGTCCAACGTGTTTTTCCCAGCTGTACCATCCAGGGCCAAAGTCATCATAATCCAATATGGGCCTTCTGGAGGCAGCATCTAACGCCAAACATATCAAAACACAACTTGTACTCTCAGCTCGGCCATCTTAAGAGACACTTCAGTCCAGTGATTACCCTCCAGCCATCTCTCTGTACGCCAACAAACATAAAGAAAAGCATATGCTTCTCAGTACAGCACACATAAAGCGTAGCATAATGAAACACTGTCATTATCCTCCAGCCATTTCATCCAAAAACACATAAAAATATCATCACAATTGAGTTATATAAAGCAAGACTTGCTTTATACCAGTAATTACCAACCAGCCATTTCATCTAAAGCCAAAGGCGCCACAAGCTTACGTGTACCCCTTAGATCCACCATCTGAAAGCACAGACAATATTGACGAGGTACTAGCAGAAGCCAAAGTCATCATGGTCCATTTCAGATGTATGTTTCTGCTTCTCATCTATGACCTTTCATCATATTTTTCCTCTTTCTGTCTTTTTCTCTTAAATTTTAATGTCTGCAGTAAACAGTAAAGAGATTGTACCCTCTGGATGTTTATTGTGTCATCTACTGCAGGTCAGCCATCTGCACATCATTGTTCCACATATGACTCCAGGCAGTTCAATGTAGAGCCAACAAAAAATTAATAAACAAAATGTGCTTAATATTCTGACAGTATGACTGCATATTGTAGGCCAGTCTCAGGGAGGGGTTTGTTTTACTTGCTTACTCTTGAATGCTCCGTTTTATTTTATTTGATTTCAGTTTTTTTATCTATTCGTTTATTTATTTATTTTGGGGGGGGTTCCAATTTAAATTCAGAAGATATGAAAGACGGATGTGAAAACACTCTAACATTGACAAAGCTTGTCCAATGTAAACAACCCACTAAATGCCTCAGAACATCTGATTCAAACAAAATGCCCTCCTATACTTCAAACATTATTTAAACTGCTGTATTTCAGAGTTAAGTGCTGTGTGAATACTGAGTGTCCGTCATGTTGGCAGAGGATTTCCATCTTTATAGAATCTCTAAATTAACTCAATACACATAGATAATGACCCGAGGGTAACGCTTTACTATCCAATCAAGAGTTTGGCTGATATCCAACTGCATTACAACACATTTTGGCCATCAGTGGCCTTTGTTAATAAAAAAAAAAAGACTGTCACCAAATACCATGTGCAGATTAAAACCCACAATCTGTGCCCAGCCCAGTCGCCAGAGGAAAATATTGTATGTTTCTGAAAAACCATGGATACATTACATTTTTACATTTCATTTGTATAATACTAATGTTTCTAAAGTGACATATCAGCTGACTTTGTCACTGGGGTGTGGAGGGGATGATGGATAGCGTCTCTCCTAGGCGAGTAAGTGCGCGTGTCACTTAATGTAAATGTCATGAGTGATGTTAGTCCGCGACGGCCATAAATTAACTGTGGAATGTTACTCCAAAACAATATTGATGTTTGGTTGCACACGGGAAACAAATTGTGATCTCTGGTTTTGTTTGACCCATTCACCTCCTCTTCTTCCTGCCAAATGCAGACCTTCACGCTCTCTATGCTATGTCACTTGCTCTCAGCGTCAAGTATTGCCATGGATGGGTTTACATCAGAGTTAGTTGAAAGCGACAGTCGTCTCGTAAAGATGCTCAAGGGCGTTTTCAGTGTCAATATGACACACCACAGACTGTGCTCATGCACTGTACATTTTTCAATGAAGAGTAATGCACCAAAATACACAGGACACAGGACTTTTCCCAGGAGACTGATGTTTGGAATCATGAGAACTTTGAGTGAACTCTGACAGATATTAAGGTACACCCATACTATGTTTCTTTTTCTAAATCTAACCAGAGTTACTTGCCAAAATCTAAAGACGCCAGACCATGTTTTTGTGTTTTTATGACAAAATGTCATTCATGGGTTGCTAATTCGTAGCATAGCATAAGAGCCATTGCATGCAGATAGGACAAAGCGTTGGTATTTGATGCACTGGGAATGAAAATGGATGGGTTTAGACCCCTGTTTGCTCACTGGGTATATTTAACATCATTCACCTTGTGTGTTTACCAACCACACAAGATCCACAGGGCCAACAATACAGCTGATAACAGATTGGAAAGTTGGTAAAAACGACTAGATTTATAAAGACGACAAATCTAATCCAGGAGACTCCTCATCTAAAATAAACTATCAGAGAGATTTAGTGGGTAATAAAAAACTGTCTCCTCTGAGCGAACCTCATAAAGCAGCAGTCCATCTCTGCACCCTCCTTATATATTAAACCTATACATCCAAAACACTAGTCAAATGCATAGATGAGCCTCCTGGAGAAAGAGACTCTCTTTATCATAGTCCCTCCGAACTTGTAAGGAAGGAACTTCAAAGGGACACAAAGTTATTTTCAAGTTTTGTAATTATTTAACTTTAATTACAGCGAGCACTCAATACTTATCCACAGCTACGTTTGGGAAACAATGGTCCCTTTATGACAAGGAAGGACAGGAGGATATCACACACTGTTTCATCTGCTGCGGAGAAAACAGACTTGTGACTCACACCGACACACGCCACCCATTACTTCAAGTAATCATCCATGAAATTTTCATATAATTAAATGTCTGCTTTGCTACTTCTAATCACTGCCTACATTTACATGCACATAATAATCCCATTATGGACAATAATCTGAGGGAGGCATTAATCCAATTACATGACCTTCATTACCTATAATTAGTTAAATTGCTTCCATGTATTTTCTATGTATGTGTATCTATAGATGTGTCTGACTGTGACACATACAGCCATCTTTATGTGCGTGTTATTATCTTGTTGCGTGACAGTGCAGCAGCTGATGACCGGAAACTGAAAGAAAAAAGGGGACATTAGATGTGTGTGTCCTATATAGCTGACAAGTATTTCACACACACACACAGTTTCTTGTGCTCTCACACACATCAGGTAAAAGCACCTCTAACTACAGTGGACAGGTAGTCCTTTTAAACTCCCTCTCACTTTCTCTGCACACTCACTTACACACACACATCAGATGACAGCAATGCCAATTCTTGTGGACAGCTACCCTTTTTAACGCACACTCTGACACACACACACAGACCGGGATGTCCAAAATCCAACCCAAACAGACCTGAGTGTCACAAACAGTGGACAGGTTTTAACACAGCCAAGCGTGTTACTATAGATGTAAGTATTGCTAACAACAGGAGACGGATGTTTCTCCCTCTGTCTCTCTCTAACACACACACACACACACACACACACACACACACACACACACACACTGTTTCTTCAGACACCCTCCCCA
>JAPZEB010000024.1:31477481-31492247 GCA_029783705.1 Chaetodon striatus | reverse complement strand
GGCCAAAGAAAGGTTGCGGAACCAGACTACCATAGTAAGTTTTTGTGTTTTCACACACACACACACACACACACACACACACACATATACATTGTTTTGTTGTTTTTTATACAATTCACTACATATATTACATTTCTAGTGCAAAAAAACCCCAAAATAAAATCTATTAGAATGCATATAACTGAATAGATAACTGAGCTAACCACCGTGATACAAGTGCAGAGATAATACATGTGATGCATAGTCTGGGCAAGCAGACTGACAGCTATACATATTCAACAAGCATGTACACATGGTAACAGTGGCACACTGGCATGATGCATGTGACATCATGTACAGATCATGTGCCTGATGCACTGAAAGTGTTTGTTTGTTTGTGTCAGCCTTTGCTGACTGAGGCTGTATTTTCACATCATTTAGATGTGACTGCTGTAACATCCCGTCTGACCTTTTATTCAACACTGTCAAAGGTTTGACTGTGACACAAGCTACATGTGTAGTGTTATTGTTACAGACTGAATGTGTGATGAGATGAAAGCCTGACACACTGTAGCACTGACTTTCAGTACTAAACAGTCTGATGATGCTCTACATATTTTCTAATTGTCAACGACAAACCTCATTATAAACAAAGGATTACTTGTTCCCACTAGCAAGTATTTTGTGTTTAAGAGCTTGATATATCTTATTCCTCTGTGCCATAATGCTCCAACCACCGCATTTAAAGCACAATGATGTGTGAAGCTTATTTGACTGAACCTCACACTTGTTTGCGCCTCTCTTTCCTCCTGTGCACTGAGCACTCTGAGCAAGCCAAAATGCCTCACAGGTAGGCAAGCAAATTTGTGCTTGTCATTACACTGCTTCAAATAGGGCCCTAAAAGTTTCTAAGCCATTATAAAATATTTACATTTTAATGAGGAACCAATTGGTTTGTGCTGCAGACTCAGCCCAGCAGCCAGAAGAAAATCTTGGCATCGCATACTTTTGCAAACCACAAATATGTTACATTTGCATGTTTTTCTCAAGTGCTGTAGTATATGAGCTGACTTCATCATGTCCAGGTGGAGGGGATGGTGAAGGGTGTGTCACCTAGCCAAGTTGTAGACTGCTTTCCTGTGTTTCCACATGCTTTTTAGGCAGCAAACATGGGTGTTTTGTTGCAACTCATAGCTGTATTTTTCTTTTTCCAGCAGGGATAGTGCCATAACAAGTGGTTGTTTTTTTTAAACTGAGACATCAATACTTTCTTTAAGTGGGTTTGTGACACGTGTGCACATGCTTAGGCGAGATGGCTGCCAGCTGCTGCTTGAGACCAGCAAACAACAAAACTGGTCGTTTTACAGCAAAACATTGGTGTTATTTCCAGTGGGGATTGTGTCACTAACTACCAACGCTACATAATCATGTGCAAATGTAACATATCTGTGGCTACAGATGCGTACAATGCCAACACTTTTTTTTGGGAAATTGGTGTTACAGTTATTTACACCTACACACACATTTTCTGTATTTAATATTTGTTTTTGTCACGTTGTACAAAATTGAGTTACTTTTTCCTCCAGCTGTTGATATCCATTTTCATAAAAGAAATCATTTATTTCCCATTTCCAGACCTAATTATGCATAAAGTTGCCAGATTTTCACAAGGGACTGCTGGGAAGAAATATCATGAGCGCTAACTACAAACTGCACAACCACCCTGATCCTCTTAATGTCTGTCTGATGGATTAATTGGGGCTAAATACAATCAGAAGTCTGTGTTGTGCTGTAAGCCAAAGGCTAAGTAGTAGAGGCTTGAATTATATTTATTTTTTTCTTATATTGGAGGCTGGTTCAGATCCCCAGCGACAAACAAGGCTGTGTAGTATAGACGTAAAAAGAAGACAATGGATGGTGTGTATGTTTGATGTGTGTGCATATGGAAGACAAATGAAACCAGAAGGAGAGTGGTATTATATGTACATGTGTGCTTGTGTGTGTGTGTGTGTGTGTGTGTGTGTGTGTGTGTGTGTGTGTGTGCGCACGCATGCATGTGCGCATCCATGTGCTCTCAGAGCCAGTGGGAGGTTTCTGGTTGGAAGCTGTCGCTGCTTGACATGACAGCACTGTGATAACTACTAATGAGGACACAGGAGAGAACATGTCATTAGACCCAAAATAAACACATCAACACACACAAACAGAAGATAAATACACACACACACATATATACAAATACACTCCATACACTGCATGTTGCCAGAAAGCATTTAAATCATTTTCCTGTCAGAAAAATAACAGCAAAGAAGGAAATCCAAAGGGGGAGCAGATCTCAGAGTGGATAATGGTCAGGTGAGTTGAGCTATGAGCCGTATGCTAGTTGAGCTTTACATCAGGTTAAGTTGTTTACATGAACGTTTGACATCATTAGATTGAGTTTTCTTGTTTCCATGAATAAACCAGCTCCCTCTTTCACTGTGGGCAACACAGGGGGAGCATGAGAGTAACATTAAGTACTGCCTGCAGGCTTTTTGCCGATTTAAAAATGTACCTATGGTGCAATGCAACTTTGACTTTGTGAAAACCAAAATGAAAGCAATAAATGTTTAAAAGGGTAGTAGCAGGGGAGCAAAGAGGGTATTTCAACCAGATTTAATGCCCTTAAATAACCTAGCTGAATGTAGAGATATGAACAAATTGACCTTGTTAAGATCTCATTATCAGACATATCACAAGAAGGGTCATGACGCTGGAGTGTACAGGAGACATACAAGAACAATGCAAAATCCATTATACATGAATAAGATTTTTGAGATACTGATCCCAACAGAGAACCAAATGGTCCAAAAACTCTGAAAATGTAAAATTAGAATATGCAAATAGAAACATTAGAATTACTGGGCCATGTGTGTCCCAAAACCACAACTCAAAACATAACAAACTTCAGTGAAAAACAGAGTGAGACACAGAATGAAAATAGAGTCAGGCATATTAAAATATAAAGCAGAAAGCAGGTCATTGCACTGAAAATCAACACATTAGAACTTTTTGGAAGGAAAATGTCTGAAACATAATATTTGATGCGTGTCAAAAAGTTACAAGCAGAAGCATGTCATAAAGCTTGAAATAAAGACATCACATATCCATAAAGGGCCATTATGGGAAAGTATAATGTGCATAGAGGAACACATTTAAATGGAAGACAGAAAAAGTAATTTACACCACACAACAAAAACTGCTGGATTTAAAGTGGAACTTTACAGAAACTTTTTCTTTCACTTGAGCCTTGAATTTAAGTACCAAAGGTGAGGGTTCAACACTTATAACTGCTGTTAGATTTGACTTTCAACTTGACTCTCAAATTCCAGTTCTATGTCTCACACAGTGTTGGGCGGTAGCGTCACTACTAAATACATTTCACAGTAGCGTGGTGGTAACATCACTACTTTCTCAGTCAAATACCTTTCAGTAGCAAGGTCAATTAATCGATTGAGTAGTGTGGTAGCATCCACAAAAGTTACAAACTCTTTTTCCCAGGAAAAGTTTTGAAGTGTAGCAGACTTTTTTCTGCAGAGGTCTAGACAACAGTAGTGTTGGCCAAATGAGGCCTCACGAAGCATTTTCTTTATTTTCTGAGTCCACTAGATGGTGTTGAAAGCATACTGAATTGCTATTCTTTGAGCCTCTCTCTTTAAACCAAGAGCGCCATCTAGTGGGCTCAGAAAATAAAGAAAATGCTTCATGAGGCTTTGTGAGGCTTCATTTGGCCATCACTAGATAAAATAAAGACAATAAAACTGGAGATGAGTAATGTGACTGCCACCAGCGTCACACTGAGGCATGTGGATGAAGGAAGCACTTCTGTATGACATCACATACTAATTGTTCAACCTATTCTGCTTGCTGCTTTGCTATTGGCTTTACTTGGCAAGACCTGCCCTACTCTGCCTCTGATTGGCTACACTGCACTTACTAATGTGTCTCTCACATATCTTGCCCATAAACTGTATATATTTAGTGAATTTGCAGGGGACCCTGGAGAAAATAGACACAAGGGCCAAAAAAAAGCACCAGAGAGACAGAAAAGGAAGAGAAGAGGGAGAGAGTGACATACTGAAGTCACGTGTTACTTGCAGGACATGTTTATGTTCTTATGTCCCAAAAAAAGAAAAGTTTTAATTTAGGTCTGTTGTTTTTGCTGTTTATATTACTGTCTTTTATTTATTATGGTTTTATTGACTGAAATATATATTTTGGAATTCTGTTTTCTTTATTACTGACATAGCGAGATAGCCCAGTGACAGAGGCCAAGAGAGATAAATGCATTAAGTAGGAGGAGGCGAGGGAGGAAAAAAAGTAGCTTTGCAAATAGCAAGCTACTCAAATGTGTCACAGCTTGCTATATTTCTCTGGGATAGCTTTAATATAGTGAAATTTTATTTTGTTGTAGAGTAACTGGTAGCTTAGCTCACTACATTTTCCAAGTAACTTACCTAACACTGGTCAGACAGGCTCTGCCCTCTACTGGACTCAATGGGTAATACTCTCCTGCAATCACAAGCATGCATTCACCCACTGAAATGTGCATTTACATAACTGGCCAATCAGGACACACTTGAACGGATGTGGACCGCACAGTATATCAGACTGCACACACCTCTCTTTGCTATCCTTTTACTCTACAGGCAACAGTGATCAGCTTTCCCCAAGGATGGAACCACCACTTCAGAGTCCTCATCAGTGCCTCGGCACAGACCACGCAGAGAGCGGCGCTCAGCTGCCACCAGTCTTCAAGTTGAGACAGCAACAGCGGTGGGATCACTTCAGATGCTTCAACGTGATGCTTTGCTCGATGAGAGTGAGCTGGAGCTTAAGGCTGATGATGTAGAGACCCCCTCTTCAAGCACACTCAACAACTCTCCACTGCTGCCTCCAGTCATCCCTACTGAGACCACAGCTTTGTTTAAAGATGATTACAAGATCTCATTGGTGTCCTGGACATCAGGAGTTCAATACTGACATCTCTCCACTGGTACTTCCCACTGGCAATGATTGTCCGCAGCAGGCTGTGTTGGGCTCCCTCTGCCCTCCCACTTCCACCAAAGCCAACAAGTCATCTTCATGAGGGTTTTCATGGTCCATCTTGCCCCCTCTTCAGGACACCTAGTGTGTTAGCATCCTGGCAGCACCCTTAAGAGGACAGCCCTGGTTTGGGATATGGTGGATTTTCTCAGTGTTGTACAGCATGCCTCTTCTCGATGACACTGTGGCAGCCCTCCCACTTTCACAGTCAGCTGGCTGGTCAGAGGGCATGGAGCCTCTACCACAGCTGCAGCATGACGGGGAGATGTGGGAGTATTTTGACTAGATATTTTAGCTAGGAGCAAAGCTAGCTGCAGTGGCTAACAATCTGGGTAATGTCAGACATTTCACTGGCTTCCCCTCAGCTAAATGCCTCCACTACTCACAGTCTCAGACTAACATTTTGGGCAGCAGCATCAGCCAAATCTAAATATTAATTTAAAGGCCTACTGTACTTCATACAGTAAGACCATACAGTGTTTGTGTATATCTAATTTTCAGTCCCACAGACTATGAGGTTCAGCAGAGAGTGATTACTTCTCCTGGCTGTTGTCGCAATGTGTGTGTGTGTCAGACACTTGACAACTAGGCTCACACAGGTGTAATATTTCTATATTTATAGGTGGTGAAATGCATCCTTGAAACAGAGAGAGACAGAGAGAGAGAGAGAGAGAGAGAGAGAGAGAGAGAGAGAGAGAGAGAGAGAGAGAGATTCTGTTAACACTTAATAAATAAATGTAAGTTGATGCAACAAGACACACAGGTTTTTCTACACCTTTATGCTCTCCAGAGCACAGACAGGAGAGAACAAAAGAGAACAATAAGAGACAGAACAAGTGTTGCAAACTGTGTAAGTTGAGTTTGTCAGTTTCAGATTGAGCAACTTTATTCAGCACAGTGTCAGTCTGTAGGAAAAGGTCGAAGGTCAGCAGCCCAGTTGCCAGAAGAAAATATTGGTATTGTACATTTCTACAAACCATAAATGTTACATTCGCACACTTCATATGTATGATATCAATGATTCTAAAGTGATGTAGTAAATGAGCTGACTTAGTCATCAGGCAGTGGAGGGGATGGTGGATGGGGTGACACCTGGACAAGATACCAACAAACCAATAAAACCGTTTCTGATGTAGTGAGTCATTGCTGTGTTTTCAGCAGGTTTTGAAGCACCAGACTTGGAGATAGTGCCAAGAAAAGTGATTGTTTTCACTACTTTTATAGTGGAGATTGTGCCCCTTTAACTGGGTATTTGAGCCCAGAAATGAACTTGCCTTCACATGCAACTAAATTTGTACATAACATTCCTCCTCCCTTACTTGATGATTCCCATCAAAACCAAATGTACAGCGAAAGGAAATCATTGCATACGCATAGATAAGTGACGAACCGTAAATGAGAGAACTGGCTGATTAAAATCTGGAGATATGATGTTAAATGCAGATGAACAGTTTATGGAAACAGAAGTTAGTGGAGGCTGTGATAGAAAAGTGGAGTGTGTTGATAAAATTACCATCAATTGCTGCACCACTTCATCCAGAACTAATGGGAATGTGTTTAATTCAACGTGAAGCAGCAGGGGTCACATTAACAGCATCATCAGGCTAATGGGAGACTGACTGAATGAACACGCAATCAAGAAACGTCTGGTCAGTGTGTGTTGGCGCTATATGACAGAGACATGATAACACATGCTTTCACACACATATATGAGGTAATTTGGTGCAGAACTACACAGCTTGAAATACATACAGTGGAGAAATTCTAGGAAAATAAAAGCTTCTTAGTGTAGTTATCAAAAGTCCTGACTGGTATCTTGTGGACATATTTAAAAAAACAATATCCTGCTAATTTCTTCCACTAAATCCTTAAAAAGAGCATCATTGTTTGCTTTAATGGCAGGGGCATGCTGCAGACAGCTGCTAAAGGCCTACAAACAACAAAACTGGTTGAGATTGAGCAACCAGTCAATGTTTTTCCAGCAGGGATTGTGCCCCCAAAATTGGGCATTTTAAGCCAAAATCTGATCTTTTCCTAACCAACCTAACTAAGTGGTTTTCAAGCATAAACATAACCACACAACAACTGTAATGTGTCAATGTATCTCCTACATAAAAACATATCTCTGTAACATGTCCATGATTTGCAGAAACGCACAATGCCAACATGTATTCTGGTGACTGGGTTCTTAAACAAAGGTTTTGGTTCTTTTAGCTTTAAAATCAGCACATGGCAGCAGCTACACACACAAAAATGAAACATTAGTTGTCTTCCGGGGTTTCAGCAGTACAAACTTTGCCAGGAACACTTTTAGTTATTCCGAAACTTTACCCACATTTTGAGTGAAGGAACCTGGTCCAATTTACTTCCTGAACAGTGCTACTTCTCCCCAATAAGTCCATGTGCTTGAATCAGTGTGACTGAACATCAGTGGCTGGTCAAACACAAGCCTGCAGACTGTGAAGCCCCAAAGTAAGTGACTGTAAACTTTCCCAAAGACTTGCTCTGGGGGATAGAGTCAGAGCGATGCAGTAAAAGCTGATCCTTTTACACGGGCTCCATCTGAAGCCGTTCACAGCAAAGTGTTGCAGAAAAAGAGACAATAAGGCTCAGTCAGCTCCTTCAGGGTTAAAAAGTAGCATTTCCCTCCTTCTCACTTAATTCTACTGCTGGATTTGTACTCCAAATCTTTGAAAATGTTTCATACACTTGTTTGTGTGTGTGTAAACACAAGGCCTCCATGCTTTGTGTTGGAGATTTGACCTTGAGAAATGAGGTTCATTGCTGCAGAAAACACTGCAGGGAGCCTGATTTACTCATTAGAAAATCAGTAGGCAGCAGCTGTAATGAGCATTAAAAGATCCAGTATGGCTAAGATGGGTGATATTTATCCACAAAGTACTTTTTGCAAAGTAGGTTGAGAAACAATGTTCCTTTCAGTACAACACAAGTCATACTCACAATTACAGCTTAACTTTTACATCAAACAAAACAACAAAACACAAACAGAAAAACAAGTCTATTTCTAGAGTAATCATAATTAAGTATTGATTCTTTAATTAAGTGTTGCTGGACATTTTAGAGTGGCCTTTTATTGTGACTATCCCAAGGCACACATGTGTAGTAATGGTGCTGTTTAATCAGCATCTTGATATTCCACACCTGTCAGCTGGATGGATTAACTTGGAGAGGGAGAAGTGCTCACCGACACAGATTTTAACAAATTTTCGACCAATATATGACAGAAATAAACCTTTTGTGTATACAGATGTCACATTTAACATAAACTTGTGAAAAATGGGAGCAGTGTATTTCTGTCATTTTATTTGACCAGTTTTGGGTTTGTACATGATGACTGTAGTGAAAGTTGAAAGTCCAGGAATAAGAGTTATAATCTGCCCTGTCTTCATCTAATCAGTCTGACCCAGGGTTAAACCATTTGAAAAAATACTGGCTATGTTGACATGCACACATTCCCCTTTTATTCTGAATATCACAGTATTTTGAATTGTATGCCAGTCATGTAAACAGCATATCCTGTTTAGATATTCTGAATTAGGCCTTTTCCCAAATTGAGCATTTTCTGATTAGGACACGTGGGATATGCAGGTATTACTTGGGTTATAGGAGTATTCTTTCAGCATGTATACAGCATATTCACAGTATGGTTCTCCATGGGGTTTTTATAATAGTTTGCCACACACAGCCTCTTCTCTGTTTATGGCTTGCTCCATGCATCGTCATTGGATACATTGGTAGTGTAAGCTGGTGTAAAAATGCATGCCCAAAAGAAAAGCCCACATTTTTGGACATACACCAAATTATAAATATTAATAAAGCCTTGGATATCAACAAGTTCATGGATATGTGCAAATATCACAACACTAACCCTTTTCAAGAAAGTGGTTAAACCATGGTGGTGGTTTACTGTGTGGTTTAATTCAGTTCTATCTGCATGATACATGTGAGGTAAGTTCTCAGTAACTCATTCAGTATTTAATGCGCTTGGCAACCAGCGACACTTTGTCAGCTCGGGGCCGTGACGCGCACACAGTCACCACTGTGAGAGCTGATAGATGCACTGCTAGCTTCATATGCTTAGGCTCTCGTCTTATTTGTACCAAGTTTTGATACTGCCACAGTGTGTGACGACTGCTGCTGACATAAGTTCCCAATCTGTGTGTGTATGGGCGCTTCAATCTGCACACCATGAGATAGTTTCCCCAGTGACATTTTTTGGCAGCCCGTTCCTGCACATTTGGGGATTTTAATAGGTGCTTTTATCTCACCTACTCTCTGACAGCAGCAGGTATGTTATGTGAATGGAGTCTGTCACCCTGACCAGAGGGCTTGGAGCAAGAGAGGAAGTATTTAGGAGGTATTTAAATCCTTTACTCTAGTAAGAGTAACTAATACCACCCTGTGAATATACTCTGTTACAGGTTAAATTCCTGCATTTGAAATGTTAATTAAGTAAAAGTATGAAGTATAATCTGGAAAATATACTTTTACTATACAGTAAAAGTACCGTAAAAATGTCTCCTGTGACTGTAGTCTACTACTGCAGTAAATATAGATTATGACTTGAGCAGGGTTTTACTGTAGCAGTTGGTTTAAGTGGAGCTAATTTTAGTCAAAATATTTAGTGTATGTAAACAAAGTCACCATTCACACACATAAAGGCAGCTGCAATCCCTGATCTACAGTTAAACAGATCAAGATACACTCCTGTCAGTTCTTTGCTGAGCACAAACACACTGAACTGCCACAGTCTCTGCTCTTCAACCATGTGTTGTGTTATTGCCTGGTAAACTGACAGTATACAGGGCTAACCTGAAGTTAAGTTCAGCAAAGCTCTGCTCTACATGCATGAAGAACCCACAAACACACCTTGGAAAAAACCTTACCAGCCACTGGTTTGTAGAAATAGGTTGAGTTAAGATAGGATTTCAAATAGCATCTGTTCTCAGCGCTTTTCACATATGTTAGAACAGTTAGATGAACCCTTTATTTTATTTTTTTTACTGTATTTAGATGCTCACAAAATTCTTGCCATTCTTTAAAAATTTACTTTACTTCAGTTATTAGCATTAATAACTTTCTCTGTTGTGAGAAATTATCGTGTGTTATTGTGATACCAATACAATGATACTAATCTGTGTAGTATATGGTCATTGTGGCAGCATGACAATCACATTAATTTCATTATAATTTCAAGTTGTGGTTTTAAACATTACACAAGGACCAAGTATACTAATCATGAGAGGCTAGCGCTATTAATTTCAGTAATGTGGTTTAACTATATGTTCTGCTTTATCTAATGTGGATCCCAGCAGTTTAGTATTTACATGAAGTTGGAGACACACAAAAGACAGATCAAAATTAATAAAAGTAGGAGCAATAGATGTACTCAGACTTCTTGAAAGCACTATGTATTTCTGTTAAGGCGTTCCAAAGTGAAATGGAAGTGCACTCTATTTATGTGTCTGTGAGGCTAATGCAAATGACAGCACAAGATTTGTTGCAGCAGGGGTTATTTGGATTCCCTGGTAGAGGTGGTGAGTTGCACAAAAATTCTTTGCACTGACTCAAATGTTTTCCAGGGTACAAATTGAATATCAGACTGTCAATACTGAAAAATTAAAACCACAGCAGGGTTCCCACATGTTCTGGAGAAACTTGAACTCCGTAATTTTGTTTCCCAGTCATATAAGAATGACCCAATAGACCACTACATCACACCAGAATCAAGAAAACTGGCCTGGCAGAAAACTTCTTTACTATTTTTTATTCAAATTTTCATATTTTTTAGAGTGCCTGTATGTCTTAAATACAAATCTTTCCGATGCTGTGTTTCATTATACTGCTGACAACACCCCATTTTCTCCTCTCTGATGTTCTATCCATCCATCTGTTCTTTGCATATTTATCCCTTTCCATCTCTCTATTTATCTCTCACACTCTCTGGTGCACAGTTGGCTGTCAAGCAGCCATCTAAACATCTTCAGAGAAGAAATAATCTTTTCCGTCACACACCCGGCAGTCGTTGTAATGCCATATGGTGTAAACAAACGTTAAACACTGGAGACGATATTGCAGATGACTTTAAATGATGCACGACGCAGGACACGCACAGGAAAAGGAAGCCTGGAGCGAACCATCATCTTGAATGCTTGTCTCAGCCGCTCACCTGTTGAGTATAAAGAGGAATGTCAGACATGCCTGAGTGGTGTTGATGGACAAGGCACCGTGTTGGAAGAATGACAGTGCCAATTAAGACTCAAACATCTCTGTGACAAGACAAGAAGAAATGAGCAGTTCCCTACTTCGGGTTGTGGTTTAGGTTGGAGAGACAATAAATAATAGAGAATCTAATTGCGAAGAATGACAGTGAAATGCTCCAGCAGGCTAAGAGCAGAGAGACACTAGAGTTGCGCAGACCTATTCTTTTCTGTTTTCATTCCCTCAAGCTTATACTGTACATGTAAATGTTTAAACCTTTCAAGCCTTTTGAGTTTTTATAGATTTTGCAAAATATGGCATCAGTTTCTCTGACACACTCTGTTAGTATATGCATGTTGGATGCTAGTGCTGACCACCCCACAAAACTTGTCTTCAGTGCATTATGAGTCATGTATACATTTACATCAATAAAGGTAAGATTCATTTTGATGTGTTTCAGCACCCTACCTGGGTGTAAATAGGGTATGTAAGCTCAATATGATGTTTCAGAAATGTCACTGACCTGTCTTGGGCAACCCGGTCTCACTCCGAGGTCACTGAATAAAGGTGCTTAGTCAGTGACTTGTCCTTTCACGTTGGCATGACACATGTAAAGTTGCTGTTATTGTTTAGCAGTACCTAGCAGTGTATCAGAGAAACATAAGTTAAGGGGATTAAGTCCGAGAAGGTGGAGTGGAAGGGTTGGTGGATGGGTCTTACCTTTCCACCCACTGTCCAAGGAATGAACTGTCCAAGGAGCACATGAATGCACCATTGGCTTTGGCTAGCAGAGGTCTTGATCAGAGTTTGATTTAATCACTCATTTACAAACACCCTACTGTGGAGATTTTAAAGGCAAGAGAAGACGACATCTCTGTCACCTCACAAACAACAACCAATTTTACGCTGTCAAGCGTTGTTGCAGCTTATGCCTCAGGAACACAACCATCCTTCTCTACATCTGTGACTACTACCTCCTCTACCCACAGCTCACAGTTGTATTAGTGTCTGCATGGCTCAGAGAAAAAGATTAAATGTAGGTGAAGATGAAGATTACATTCTCAGGTTGTTTGTGTCTTCCCTTGACTCTATTCATCCTTTTTCCTAAGACAAGTTGATGTCGTATCAGGCCGTTTAAGTGGCAAGCTAACCGCTCTAATGTTATTTATGGAATAAAAGGTTTTTTCATCAGGCATTCCAAACAACAGGGGGTGAGTATTCATACAAAATAATATTTTATGGTGTACAGTTAAACATCAACCTTTTGCTAAACTATGTGCATTATATATATTTTTATTTTCTAAGTAATGTGCTTATATGTAGGTAGGCTCAAGAGATGTAACAGAGAGAGAATGTGACTACATTGATTTCTCATTCTACCTGTGCAAGCAGAATGCCTCCCAGCTCTAGGGAACGGTTCATTCTGTGTCGTTCAATGAGTGTAGCTGCTAGGCAGTCCGAACTCGAGTCCAATTTGTTACCTCTTCATGACAACTTACCAGCTCTGAACCGTAGTTGGGAACAAGCTGGCTAATAAGCATTAATTTAGCTTTGCTCATTATAAGCCGGTAATTATTTTTTAGCAGCCCAGACCATTCGCTGAAGGAAGGCTAGTGAGGCGTTCAGGTGCTGTTCACCAACAAGGCTTTGTTGCAGTCTTAAGGTTAAGGAAAAGCCCTGAGCTTGTGTATACATTTTATTCTTCATCACTCCTTGCTGCATGCTGTCTTCGCCATGACACACCCGAAACACATGTCACACAGTCACAGGTTACCCACATGGCCACCACCCTCAAAGGGGAAAATGGTGGGCTGGTAACAGACTCAATCCCAGCTTGTTCACTCACTGTAGCAGGCAGCATGAGCAGTTCCCAGTAACAGTAAGTGGGAAAAGTCAAGAATTCATGAACACTCGGGAGAACCATAGGCTGACTTGGTATATACCGGACACTTAAAAGAGTCATGCAAAAAGATTTGTTCATTTTTTCCCATCTCTCTTTACCTCCCACTTGTGAGTAACACAGCAGTTTTCGCTACTTTGCCATGAGTTTGTTGACACTTCAGTGAATGTTTTTTACCAAGTGGCAGATGCCGCAGCTGTCACGAATTCCCTCTATGTTTACCTTGTATTTACAGATAAGAGTCTGACGGGTCCCACTTTACAAACTATAACTACAAACAGCAAGGTATGACATGAATGTGGCACAAACTTCACTTTCCACTCTGAACATTCTGGCATGAATATAGTTTGGTTATTTAAGCTCCTTGACCTCCAGCTAACTGCATACTTCAGTCCTGATGATCTGAGGGTTCATTCTTCACACCAGAAGAATGTAAAACTGTACATTACAAGAGTTGCATAAAACATAGGCATATTGAGCTGGTGGCCAGGCTCTTGTTGGATATAATAAGTTTTTTTATCACAACATGCTGAGGAACAGAGAGCACCCTGCCTGCTGTTTGGGAAACAGTACAGTGAAATATCTGATTCATCAAAAGGCATTACTGGTGCAGCTCCCTGGGTTATTGTGGACTGGTAGAAATAAATTAATTCTAATGTTTTGGGGGATTAAATCATTCTCAGGAGCATTTCTCCTCACAGCAAATATTCTTTTTGGCACATTGCTGCATTTTGTCTGGGACAAGAAATGACTGTCATTTCAGAGGCTGCTTTATTGATTACATTTTAAGGGCATTTTGTATCATACTGTATATTACACAAGCCAATGATCCCTAGTTTATTCCCCTCCTTCCCACCTGCACTCCTGGGTTGTGTTCACCTGTCACAGCTGTACCTGATTATCTCATTAAACCTTGTGTGTGTTTAGTGTCTGGCTCTAGTTATTCTTGGCTGTATTGTGTTTGGCATCATGACATGTTGCAATGGAGTGAAACACAATTTGATGGGACTCAGGTTTCATGGCCATTTTTAGTTCCTCTGATCTATTTTTCTTGAACATATACTTTATGTGAGATTATATGACTGTATACGTAGCTTATATTTAGAGAGAAAGACTAACCCACCACAGACCCCTAGAAAAGAAAATAATTATGAACAATCATGAATAATTATGTGGGCACACAAACACATTCTTATTGATTTTGCTTTTTATTAGTCTGTTATTTAATACAGTCCTTTATCAGCCAGCAGGGCTATCCTTTATCAGCCAGCAGGGCTATCCTTTATCAGCCAGCAGGGTCGTGCAGTGACACACTCTCACCATTATATAGAGTTGTCGGTGTATGTGTAAGTGCCAAAAACTGCAGTTCCTCTAATGGCCACTTGAGGCTGACTTCAAGAGCAATTCAATCTCCATAGACCTCCATGTTAAAATGCCCAACTTTACAGCAGAAATAAACATGTTTACAGCCTGGTACAAAAAAATATAGCAAACCGTTCATGACAAGTGAAGCTTGGCGTGATTCTTTTTTTTTTTTTTTTTTTTTTTTATAGAACTCATCCATTTAAATGTTATTAAGG
>JAPZEB010000024.1:31452135-31464084 GCA_029783705.1 Chaetodon striatus | reverse complement strand
GTCTTTTATAGGTTCTCCTTTTAACTAAATCTGAAAATGTTATTGTGTTTTTTTTGTTTTGTTTTGTTTTGTTTTTTGCCCTGTAGCACTTTGAGATTGTTGAAATGTAAAGTGCAATACAAATATTTTTTTTAAATTATTATTATTAATTTATTATTATTATTATTCTTTTTATTATGGCTATTGATGGGCTTATTGTCATATGTTTGGAGAAGCACACTTTCTGGCTTATCTGTTTGTGGTTACAAATGGCCGCTGCGCCATGATGTGCGTCAGTGTAGGCTGTTTTTGTTTTTGGCTGTTGCTGTGGCTAGGGAAATATGGTTGTCTGAAGTGGGCTGAGTGAATGTTGTGGTAGCTACATCCATTATTTGATACAGTCTGTTGTTTTTAACCACAGTGTCCCTTATGGAAAAGAGGAAATGTTCATGGTGCTGATCTGGGATCAGCTTTTCCAAACAGCTCTCCCCTACAAACCACTGTTTGGAAGAGAGGATCTATCCATGGTGCTGATTTGGGATCATCTTTGCAGCAGCTCTCTGCCTCAGTGTACCTTATGGAAATATGGAGCTGTCCTTGGTCCCAAGGAAAATACTTGCACCGGGTCCCAGCGCAACCATGCTACGCCAAGGTCTGGTTTCGCCAATGAGAGGATGATACATTGCTTCAATTTCCCAACAGGACCTGTTTGTATTTACAGAGGCAAAACTCAAGCAGACCAAAAGTTGTAAACAAAAGTCTTGTGATGGAATTGATTAAATGGTGAGTAAAAAAAAACAAAACAAAAAAACCTCCCAGTTCCTACCTGGATAGTGGATGGAGCACTGTCAAATTCTGTTCATATTGCTGTTCAGCTGGAGTGCAAATCCATTATCTGATACATTCACCTTGATTTTAGTATATATTATAATATTTTCAGTACCTCAGTATTCTTCAATGTGACCCTCTCAAATAGAGTTGATTTTTGCTCTTCAATTATGCTGGAGAAATACATTTTAGAAGAGCAAAATCTTGAATATTAATCCTTTTAATGGGCCAGCCTCCCAATGATTTAATTTTCTCTTCAATAACATAAATAATAAATGTGAGGTAAGAGCTAACAAAGTTGACCTCTGACAGAGATGACAAAAAGTTGAATATTTATTGATTTCACAGCAGCCATAGTGAGCAGCCATTTTATTTTTCAGAGTTGCTTAGAGTTCTCTTAATGCTGATACTAGTAAAAATACTATTTTTTTTAAACCATAAGTCTTATTTGTTTGCATTTAGGAGGGCCACAGAGTTGGCATGTTATTGTTGAGACACACTCTGTAACAATATTATGGAATTAATTCATCAAAAAATGAGAACTTGAGCAGTATCCCCCTTTTTTGAAACCAGGAAGTGGGACAGGAGTCCTAAGATAAAGCTGACCCCTTTTATGCCTTATTAAATTCTGTGGGGTTTTTTTTTAGAAATCTGACAGAGTTGATACAAATCTGGGACACATCGTTAAAGGACGAATATATTTACAAGAAAGATATTTTTATGCAAAGTTGATTATGGCAGTATATTTTTAAAGTGATGTTACCAGTATGCACAGTTTTAGATTTTAAGGCTCATATTTCCCTTCATTCCTCGAGTCCTTTTACAAATGTTTTACCCCAGAAACGAAATTGTTGTGTCGATAAGTTCCTTTTTTTCCTTGGTAGGACATGATTTGTTCCACTGTCAAGATTGGGTGAAAATATTTTCTTTAGCTCATAGATTCAGGACGTATCTCACTCCATCATGTATCCAGGTTTGTCCCCTGCCACGTTTTGCCAGCAAAGATACAAATAGGCCTCCAGTTCACCAGTCATCAAAATAGGAAAAGAAAATGGCTGTTCCCTGGTATTGTACTTGGTATTATTATTACTGTACATTTATGTTTAGACACATAAAACACTTTGTTATGGTTTTAAATGTTTTGGCCTTTTGGCCTCCTGATGACAAAGTCAGCTCATATATTACATCACTTTAGAAATGTCGATGTGTTACATATGAAACATGCAAATGTAACATATTTGTGGTTAGCATTAACATACAATGCTGTGAATGGACACATTTAATGGTACGCTTCCAGTGACTGGTTTCAAAAGGCGCCCACAGAGAAATGAACCCATCCAGAGCTCACTTGAGGGCAGTCTGAGACAACCTCCCCGAGCTGTGCCAGAGGGTGGTTGTTCACACCAACCCAAACTAACTACATCAAGAGTGTAAAAGCTACAGATTTTGCTTCAACCCGACAAAACAAGACCAGTGTGAAAGCATCCTAACATGAAGGCTATTATGCACAGGATATCACAGGATATCAATGTCAGGCAGTGCTGCCAAAATGGAGCATATCAAAAACATGTGCAGGCTCTACATGCATCTACTACTTAATATGCAGTGACACACAAAGAGGCGGAGAACATGCGATTTACTTCAGCAACTTGTGTTTTTTAAATAGCAGAGCTTGCCTTTGGGGTACTGACAGTGTGATTTCAGAGTCCTCCTCTTGTTTGGAGTGCACCCATGAGATAAAGGTGTAAGTTACAGGAGTATGCGAGTGAGCAGAAAACAGGATCAAAGGGATAAACAGGCTAAACTTGGTTTAAAAGTGATGCTTAGGTTGGATCTTTTTATTCTTTAACTCAACGTCAAAAATCTTTGAGCAAATTTAGCCCAGTTTTAACTCCTCGATGTGATTTGACTAGAAAATCTGTGCATTCTAGGACGAGTAAAAACGCCAATATTCATCCCTACACAGTCACTCACACAAATATTAAATCCCAACTGTGAGATAGATTTTGGGACTCCACAGGCCCTCCCTTCCTCTTCACTCCCTCTGAGCCAGATAAAAGTGTCAACTAGCAGCTTAAAATATTAATAGTCCTGCTTTAATCTGAACTAAAATGTTGGTCTAATGAGGATAATTTGTTTCCCTTCTTGACACACTCAAAATCATTCATTGTGTTGTGATGTTTGTTGCACAGCATGGTATCAGACATTATGGCTGCAAGGTGATAGCAGACCCAATAGCCTCCTTTATGGTGTCTATCAGCCTGTAGTCAAACCTTTATTGCAGCCTGAATGGCCTCATTAACCTTGGCCTGCCCAGGAGCTCTGTATTAACATGGAGATTTAATGAACTGTCAAAATTTTACTGTGAGAGACGTGTGTGTATGTGAGAGAGAGAGATATATGTGCGTATGGTGGATGTTTATTACCAAGCTGGTTAGATAAGGCAGTGGGTGTACACCTGTGTGTATCCACCTGTGGTGTGTGTTTTATACGTGTTGTACCAGAATATAATGGTACAACACAAAGCAGATATGCTAAACATGTCACCATCGCCTCGTTAAAACACCATTTAGGAGTGGCTCTTCCCTTCCTTCCCTCCTTCCTCCTCTTCATATATATCACTCCTCTTATTTCTACCTGTCACATTTTACCTTTCATCTATCGTCTCATTTGTCAGCTTTTCCTTTGTTTTCCCATATTCTTTCCTGTCTATTCATATCATAAACCACTGGCCCATTTTGTCATTTCACCTACTTCATCTCCTAATGTGCTCTTTAGAATCCATCCTCTTTATTTTGCTGCTCATCATAACCCTGAAATACTGACTGTTGCAAAAGGAAAGCATTCCTATTATTACATTTTATTATATCATCTTTATGATTTTATAATACTTTATGTATTTTCTTGGCTGTCTACCAATCCACATTCTTTGAGAGGGGACCAATAACTTATGTATATACTGTAGATATAGAGACAGATATATGACTATACAGATATAAACTGTATAGTCATATAGAAATAAAACAAAGGGGGTCTTTAAATATTCACAGAAATCATTTGTTAATCAGCGTGACCTAATTATTCTATGTAGCTCTTTCACAAAAAGGGTGTTTATTTGAGCATTTCTGTCTCTCTGGAGCATCCCTTTCTTGTCACTAACTATTTTTAAGAATAAACATGACAGAGAATGCAACAATACACTGTACAAAAGGTAACATGACAGAAAAGAAAACAAAATGGCAGTCAGCACAAACATAAGCAACAAAGTGGAATAAAGTACCATGTTGTCTGTTTGTCATAAAAATAGTTTCTCAAAGCTCTTAAAGTCCTGCAAATGTCTTCTGACCATCTCTCCGACCATCCACTTCAGCCTCAGACATGACCAAAACAAAGGTCGAGCCTAGCAAGAAATTCTCAGCTCTGTGCTCTACATGATCTGGAAGAGCTTCTGAAAGAGTTAATTCACTCAAATCATATTCTCATATTCTCTCATTTTGTGAAACACAAAAAAATCCTTGTTTTTTAGTGAGTCATAGTTACATGTCCATCCAGGATAGTGCCTAAAAACTTATTTCTTGTTTGTTTGTTTGTTTTTTCACATTTCCAGCCTGGGTAGCACCAGAAAAGCGGTTGTCTTCTTACAAAGACATCAGTACGTTTTCAGCCACAATAGTGCCAGAAAAGCAGTTGTTTTTATCAAGTCATCATTAATTTCCAGCCAGGATTGTGCCAGTAATGCGGCTATTCTTTCATAGAGACATGACTGCATTTCCAGCCACAATAGTGCCAGATTTTTTTTTTTTTTTTTCTGAGACATCACTGCAGTCTGAGTCAAGAAAGTGCCATAAAGTGTTTTTATTTATCACACGTAGCCTCTTGGTTTACAGGGAGAGGCTCAGAGAATAGCGATTCAGTGTGCTTTCAACCTTTTGTTTAACAAAAAGTGCCATCTAATGGGCTCATAAAATAAAGAAAATCTTTCATGAGGCTTCATTTGGCAATCACTAATCACATGTTAACCACAGCGATGATGAAACGTGAAAAAAACCCAAAACATTAAGTTTCACTGTATCTGCTACATAATAATGTTCAAATGTAAGGTGTCCCTGCAAGGGAGAACAAAGGACTGGAGAACACTCATTATTTTATGCAACATATCCAGAGTTTGCAGAAACATACAGTGCCAAAATGTATTCTAAGAATCAGGGTTGTTTCTGTAACGTTCACTCCCCTTGTTTTTGCCCTTAGTGCTCATAGGCAACACCCTCTGTGCAGCTGATGGCAGAAAAATGTAATTTCAGTTAGAAATAGTGAGTTTGGGCCATTTAGGCGTACTACTTAAAAGAAACAATGGCAGATGTTGGTGTTATTACAGTGGAGTGTGGTGTTTTTCGGGGAATTTGGCCTCTGCACTGCAGACGGAGCCAACTTTTTAAATTGAGAGCAACGAGTGGCAACTTGTCATTGGACTGCTGCCACTGACTTCCTCCAACACTGGAAAGAGAGACCAAATGCACTAATGCCATCCTGCTGTATATTTAAACCCTGTCTCCCCCGAGGACACTGGTCACAAGTACAGCTCAGTGAGAAACTGGAAACTGGGAGCAGGTCTGTCATAACACAACCCAGCCTGAGCTGCACAATGCACAATACAACTACTGTCATTATACTGTGCACGTGCTTGGTTTCTGACTTTGTGGAGGAGCTGAACTGCTATTAATCTAATTTCTAAGAGTTGATAGAAAGGCCGTCCAACAACATATGAACATCATTTGTGTACTCTTCCTCACCACTGATGGGCTAATGAGTTGCACCTGGACTGCACATTAGATTTTGCACAAACTTACCCACAGGTTGATTGATCAACAACTCCAACTGGAGGTACGATGAGGCAGGCAGGGCCAAGAGGGTTAGTGGAGGAAAGAGTTGGGGGGAGAGACAAAGGGGAAGAAAACAGCATGAGAGTAGAAGAGGCAAAACTTGGAGAAAACACATCCAGCAGCTTCCTGACACATACAAATTATTTTAACTTGCAGAGACAGGAGGAGGTGGAGCTGGAAAATAATTACTCATCTGTGATACTCCCCTGTTTTCAAAGGTAAAAACAATGTGCAAAAATGAATCTAAATAACTCCAATTTATCAGAAATACACTAACACATAACACATAAAGGTTCTGCTCATTAGGCCCGTGACCAGGCTCATTAAATCAACATTATACATCTATGTCAACTTATTAATCTTCTAGTTGTACTAACAGGTAGAATAGTCAATGTATGGTTGCAACAAAATAATTTCTCTACATTAAGATGCACATCTATGTAGCAGGGACTCGGGTGGTAATCAGATCATCCGCTCTGCAGGGAAAACTATCATTAGCATGAAGTTTCTGTCACATGTTGTTGTCACCTCGTCAAAATAATGTTTTTCATTCTGTGTGTCATGGTGGAGAGACATCAAAAAGACTATACCCGTCTTCTCTCTCTCCCCCAGTTCTTTGTACGTCTCAGACCCTTCAACAGCACAAGTACGGCATCCAAATGAATCAGAGATGAGGTGCTTCAGCAAACTCTACATGGGTTCATTAGGCTGCTGCCGAGTGAGCGTGTGTCAGAGGAGCCCAGGGAGAAAAGAGAGATAAAAATGACAGAAGAGCAGGATGTACGAGAGTATCTGTCTGATGTGATATCTGACATCAGTGTAGAAAAAAATGAAGATAATTCAAAGAGATGCATTCATTTGGTCCATCTGTACGTGGTGCTGATACTGACCTAATTACGGGGACTGGTATCAGACAGTCATGACCAATCCACATTAAATACCAGTCCAGTTGCCAGAAGAAAATGTTGGTATGTATGTTACTGTAAACCACACATGTTACATTTGCACATTTCATTTATATCATATATATGTTTCTAAAGTGACATAGTACGTTTTCATTGGGAGGTGGAGGGGATGGTGGATGGCAAGACACCTACTGTAGATGGATGACTCAGACCACTGGCTCCAAACTGGTTCAGCCACAGGGTCCAGATTTCCTTAATCATTAGTTCAAGGTCCACACAGTTTAATACATTAAGTGTCGTACTTACATTTGGCCATGTTGTCGAGCTAGATTGCTGTTCCTGTCAAGTAGCTGTTAGGTAGTCACTCTCTCTACAGCAGTAAATGGATCTGCAAAAGTGCAGCTCTGTACCGAAAAAAAAAAAAAAAAGAAAAGGAATGTTTTTTACAAACTTGTCATGTTTGCATGTCACTTCCATTCAGAATGGACCTACAACCTATCCCCAGTTGCGAACCAGTGCTGTAGACCACTGTTGAAGACCAACACACAACATCAGTAGTTTTTTAACAAATTGTTGCTGTGCTTCTAGCAGCTTTTTAGCCACCAAATGTAGGTGTTTTCTAGCGACCTGTCATTGTTTTTCATCAGGTATAGTTCCAACAAAAGTAACTTTTTTTTTGTATGTTTTTTACCAAGACATCACTGTTTTGTTTTGCCAGGACAGTGCTACAAAAACATGTATTTTAAGCTAAAAGGTGATCTTTTCCTAACCATAACTAAGTGTTTTGGTGTGACTAAAACTAACTGCACATTAACCCCAGTGTTGCTGAAATGTAAAGAAACAATGTTTCAGCATTATCTGCTACATAATAATGTTCAAATGTAACCGTGGTTTGGAGAAACACATAGTGCCAACATTTTTTTTCTGGTGATTGGGTTGTAAATACAGTCTCTTTATTTATGCCACCAAAAATATCACTGAGTATATGACATGCACAAAATATTCCAGTTTTTACCTTTATTGAGAAAAAGCAGGTTACACATGAAAATAAATAGTCTACTAATACTCCAGTGTACATGCAGCTGTGCAGTCTGAACTACATGTCATTTAGCATGTCAAGATACAGAAAAGTGTAACAGCTGGAGCTGCTTGTCATTTTGCTTCTTTGCATCAAAATAGGATTTTTTTTCAAAGTTACCGACCAGCGGCAGACCTGTTGGGCCATGCAAATTCAGCCTCCCTCTTTCATTCCTTCAACTACTCTCTTGAAAAGGTCAGTGTGTGATATTTGTGCATATCCAAAAACCTGATGATATCCAAGTATTTCATAATGTTTAAAAGTAGGTGTCTTTCCCTTATCTGTCCAGAAATGAGGGATTTTGTTTAGGGCATGCATTTTTACACCAGCCTTTCAAACTGTTGGTGAGTTGGTTTGTGTGCAGCGTATCCATGACAATGTGCAGAGGAAACCATAAACAAGCAAAAACTCACACTCATAGGTTGCAATACAGTGTTTTTATTTTATAGCATAATTTCAACCCAGATATTGTTTTTCAACAGTTTTAATGGACATGATGACTTCTTATGCTAAATATTTTTAATATTAGCCTACAAAATTAAATGACATGACATGGTTATATTCTCTATTTTCCGTCTTGTCAACAAATCCCATGAAAGAACCAAAACCAACAGTGACTGTATAGCTAACATCAAGTATCAACCTGATATATCTTCTTCCTCTGTGCCATTCTGCTGCATGTTGGTCCCAAAACAACAATAAATACATCAGTGAGCCACACTGTTGCACTGGGAGACATGTTCTTTCATTACCACGAACACACACACACACTGTAGTTTATTTGGTCTTAATCCCACATACTCTCCTGCTGCCACAAATACTCTCTGGAGCACCAAATGTAGATTAATCCACCGCTGAAAACAGTCCCACACAAAAATGCAAATCTCCTGTTTGTTAAAAAAAAAGTGAGCAGCTGTTTTAGAAAATTACTCAAATTAAAAAAAATGGGCTTGGGGCTTTAGTGCCACAGACAGGGTAGGAGAGTAAGACGGTATTGAGAAATGGACTACAACATTGTTGGTTTTAGTCTTTTGTGATTGTAAACAATAAAAAAAAAAAAAAAATCTTTCCTCCTTTATTTCTGTTTGGTTTCCTTATTTCTTCCCTTGCAGGCAGCCACTGGTTTCTGCCTACTCCTCAATGTAAAAATCAACTTGCAGTGTAACTAGCTTAACATAAGTGAAACATCACAGTGAACATCTCCTCCTTTTCTTCTGTCAGACTAACATTTTTGCTGTGTGGTACTGCAGTTGAGAGCAGGGACCATTTACAAAGCCCTCCTTAGTGGTGCACTGAAGACTGATTCAGCCTCAGAGAACAAATCTGTCACTACTGTTCTATGCTAACACAATGGGTGAATTTCTCACCAATCTTTACAGCAGTATATACACCAGCCCAGTCAGAAGAAAACATTGACACCATATTTTTTTTCTAAGCCACGGATACGTAACATTTGCACATTTCATATGCATTATATCAAAATTTCTGAAGTGATCTCACTGTTTCAGACCAACAGACTTATTTGGATGTTTTTTGGCACATCATTGCTGTTTCTCCAGCAGGGGCTGTGTCCTCAGAGGGAGGTATGATGTTTTCTAAGCATAACCAAATGGTTTTAAACCTAACTGCACATTAAACACATAATAATAACATGCAAATGTAAAATATTTATGGTTTGCAGAAACATGCAAGGCCATCATTTATTGCCGCTGGGCTGCACACATATACCAGTGTTTTCTGCACAGAATGTGACTCTACCTTGTGTTATTAGGAAGGATGTTCCAGCTCTGTGTCATGTTTCAGCTGTGTTTATACATGAAACTTTTAACACCTCAGATGTCTGTTATGTTCAGGGGGATTTCCTCAGCCATCGTCTGTCCTCTGCTGTTGCTGCTGTTTCTTGTCTCCTCCAATGCTGAGTTCTCGTCCTCAGGTTGAACTCGCTGTTGCCCCAGGATGGTGTTTCTGGATGAACTTTTGCCTGCTGTCTTATTTCCCAAAAGATCTAACTCACTCTGAAATGAGGCAGAGATGTACATACAGTGCTCTCTTAAAAGGGTAGTGATGTTTATCAGAACTGTTTTTTGTCCTTTGCCGATGGCTAGCATCGAGTTTGTCTCTACCCCTGAGAAGTTTCTCCTTCACCTACCTTTTGTCTCCTAAATTAAACTTCGAAATTCTGTCCATTGCTCATTTTATAATTTCCTATAACTTCTCTTCACTGTTGGTGTGTTTAAACTACTAAAGTCATTTACTCTAAGCACTTCCATGTGCATCCCTATTCATGTCACGTCACTCATCTTTTGTCATGAAACCAGGAGATTCAATGAGCCCATTTACAAAAAGTCACTTGTTGCACCTTCAGCTGATTGGATGCTGCATTTTAGTGCTTAAGTCTTAAGTCTGAAAGGAGTCTCTAAAACCTGCTCATAGTCAGTAATGTGCTGCAGGTAATGTCTCATCCCGTCAACATTCTGTAGAAATACAGTGAAAATGAACATGTAATTCATATTTCGATGGTGGCCATTAAACTTAATTACAGATCCAGCTGGCTCACCAACAAATCGAAACAATCCAATAACACAGACCACAATGGTTTGAACAACAATTCATTTAAATTTAATTGCATTTGTTTCACACACTGCTGTGTATTTTTTAATATTTTATTTTTCATTGTCTGACACAGACCAGTCATCCATCAACAATTACTGTAGACACAGTGAGTAAAGTACATTCATGAAACACGTCATCCCTACCCCTTCTCTTGGTTGTCTCAGTTTTTCACTAAAAGTTGCTCTTCACTCTCTTAGTTAGGATGACCTCTGGTGATATGGTAAGATCCTTTGTCAATAAAGAGGAGGGTCTAATTTCCTGCTCATGCAACTGGAACAGCTTCTTCAGATTAAACTTTCGGCAAATGACTGAACAGCAAACCAGTTGCCAGAACAAAAATGCTACAGATATGTTACATTTGTATGTTTTTATGTATCAGATATATTGAAACCTGATCTTTCTTTATGTTACACAGCTCTGTGGTTAAACAGTGGAAATGTTTCGGGCACAAAAGCCACTTAGCTATGGGTATGAAAAGATTGTGTGAAGTCTATGTAAAAAATAAACACTTTTCATGGCAATAGCACCAGTGTATACATAGCAATGGGTTGCTAAAGAACCATCCATGTTTGGTGGTTAAAAATCCACTGGAAACGAAGCAACAGGCTGCTAAAACACAACTGCTTTTTGTGACTCTATTGCCATTGGAAACACACTTATGGGTCGCCAAACACCCACATTTGGGGGTTAAAACACTGGCAACAAAGTGACAAGTTGCCCAAAAACCCCAGGCAAGCATCTCACCTAGGTGCCAGATCATGCGCCATCCCCTCCACTTCTAGATTACAGGGTCAGCTAACACACTACGTCATTTGGGATTTGCGGAAATGCACACTGTGAAAATACAATATAGATGTCAAAGTTAATTAGTATGGGGATTTTATTTTGGACCTTAGGGGACAGCATCTGTAAAGTCTACCTACAACCTTCAGAAGATTTCCACCATATCTCATGATGAACCCAAACAGGGATTACAGCCAATCTGTTTATCAGTCAGTAAAGTGGAACATTGTTCGGTCAATCTATATTTAAACCACTAGTAATGCACCTGAAAAAGCTTGGTAAAGTATGGTGGTTAAAATGTCACACTAGCATAATGTGTGGACACGCACACGCACACACACACACACACACACACACAAGAAAAAAGATCTATAAATAGTCTGGGCTGTTACCAAGTGGATGAGAAAACAGAGTTATTAATATTCAGGGTCTCGCTGTAATTTCCCCTCTAATCAAAAGACGGAATCTGCTTCTGAATCTGAATCATCACTGACCTGTGCAACAAACACACACACACACACACACACACACACACACACACACATACACACACTCATACATGCAGGAATGGACACGCTTACAAACACAGATGAACAGATACATACAATAATGCAGAAACAAAAATACACAAATTCAAGCTCTGTCATAGTACACAACAACCCTAAAATATGCACAATAAAGTTATCAAAAACAGAGGGAGAACATGCAAATGATTCCTTATACACACCACATGTACGCTTAGAACAAGCACACACACACAGACACACACACACACACACACACCTCAGTCTCCTTTGCAAAATAAATTAACCACTAATGAAACACTCAGGGTTAGGATTCTGAGACTCAGAGAGAAGCAACTCAATCACACACACACACACAT
>JAPZEB010000024.1:31427521-31440512 GCA_029783705.1 Chaetodon striatus | reverse complement strand
GCAAGGATCAAAGTTGACGTACCGGTGCGCACATTCTCCCGCCAAGTTTATTTTTATAAATCACAACCTTTGCGTGGCCACTTTCAAGCCCCGTTTTGTGGGTAAGCAAGCTTTATAAATGAGGCCCCAGGTCCTTAGGTATAAATGTGTAGTTAAGCCGAGACAACCTTTACGACATCATCAGGATTGCTTTCCCAAACTTGACAACGCTGCTCCAGATTCACAGCAGCTGTATTCACATGCTGTGTGGCACTCCTCATGCGTCGCAAATTGACTTTGACAAGTAAAATCCTTTTTAAGCCGTAACTAAACTCTTGTAATGTTGGTGTCACATTCCTCACTGAGCTGAAACAATGAAATAACCTTATCTTGATACAAGTATAATATAAAAACATGGAATAGAATAATGTTACAAATCTGTCATCATCACACATTTTACAAAAACTCAGTACTCAGACAGAGTGATTGCACTGCTTTGCTTTGATGCACCTTGGGAAAGTTGGGACATTGCCAGATTTTATTTTAGAGGGAATACAACATCTGAGAGAGACCCTTCGGCTGGATGAGATTCATCATTCTCTCTCTTGTTGGTTCCTCACTGGACAGGACTGAATTGGGATGTTCATTCAGTGTCTAAAAAACTAACAAACCTCTAGAATTCAGCCTCAGATAGCCTCTCCAGGCTGCCAGTGTCCCCAAGTCAGAGAGGATTTTCACACCCACGTTTCCAAGCTCCATCTTCTGAGTGGCAGACCTGCTTTAACGCAGGCGCTGAGTGAATGCTGTTTAGAATTATGCTTTCATATCCCATAAATATGGCAATAAATCAGTCGCGCTTTGCTGCAGTGTTCCCAGGGGTCTGAAATTTCAATTTATTAGGTTTACAAATCAGGTCAGTGCTCAGTTGAAGTTAGAGCGGAAACTTACCAACCAGAACACTGCAGGTTCTGCTCACTGAGTGTCTATAAAGCAAATATCATTCAGCAGAATTTCTCTTTTGATTTAAGTATAATTCACAATGTGCGCTGACAAAACTAGTCCTGTCAGGAGACACTTCACGCTGATTCTCCTCATCCTCCTCCTGTGTTGCTGCTGGACCATGGAAAGAACTCCAACTGCCTGAATCACAAAACATTCTTTTACATCTCCTCTTCAACTGCACTCCTTTACACTTTCTTTTCATGTGATGATCAAGTTGAAGTTCTTTATTGTCATATACATAACAATTACAAAGAAGTAGTTGGCAATTACAGTCTTGATTCTCAGGCTCCCTTCAGCAATGAACTATAAGTTTGTATAAAAAGAAAAACATAAGTAAAAATAACATAAAACAATATGATTAAATAAGGTTGTGGTAGACAGGTGTACATGAAGTGACTGCAAATGAATAAGCTGAATGTAAACAGAATGGTAGTAAATGTTTATGTGTCTGCAGAGCCAACACATTCTCACCCTGATCTTGTCATCTCTAGATATGACATGCAAGATACTCTGGGTATGTTTATTGTTGACGTCCTGGGACGCCTTGTCAACTTCAACCTGTTACATGCATTGTCTGTTTTCCAAATACACTTCTGCTTTTACAGGAAATGTACAGTTTGCATACAGTCTCTTAACAAATAAACACACTACGTGGGTTCAACACCACAAATTGATGTTTTTTGGGTTTTTTTTTCCTTCAACAACAAACGCACATAATTACGATTTGCAAACACACACACATGGTTGGGTTTGGGGAAAAAAAAAAGAGGGTTTGACTTTACAGGCCTCACAGGTGAAAGTCGATGGTTGTTGGACCTATCCACCACCCCTCCCACCTATCCTCCTCGAACTTCCACCACCTTAACTTTGGTTGTTGTCCCGCCACATTTCCCCCTGATGCTGCCGTGCGCCATTAAACAATAACAGCAACCAGCTACGTTTCATGCCAAGGTGAAAGGACAGCTTCTTTTAGTCTGTGACTGATGCCAAAAGTCACTGACCAAGCACGAGATTTCAATGACTTCAGAGTGAGATGGGATTGGCAGAGCAGGTCAAGGAGTGGCTGAGTGAATGCGCTGCCTGCAGCTCTTTAGTTAATTAAGATTAACCCTTTAAAAAGTGACATCCCCTAGACGGGTGTTGGATATTGTTGTTTGCATGATTCTGTTTAAACAGATCAATCTTAATAGCTAGAGCATTAATTCCTTAGCAGCAGAAAGCTAAGAATTCTGACCTCTCTGTTGTCACATCATGACATTACATAACCTTGCCTTACATGCCGTACAAATGTGGTATTTCGCCATAATCACACCAAAATTTTCCTTGGAATTTTCCCAAAATGGCTGCGGGAGATCGTTGTTTATATAATCCTGTATATGTGGATCTAAAATAAAAACCATAATAGCGAGAACATGTATTCTTTTTGCGGCAGAAATGTAAGACCTCTGTCTTCATGCCATCATGTTGTACACTTGTAATGATGTCAATGCGCTACGTTACGCGTGGTGCAAAACCATGTGGTGGTGCCACAGGAATGAATGATGACTCCATCAAAACACACCTGCACTCTGCCCATAAAAAATGAGCATATCTAAAAACTAAATAATGTACATCAGAGTTACTCAACATGCTTTGTGTGGGGGCATCGTTTGCAAAATGAAAAGAGACCAGGGGCCAGTCGTGCATTCAAAGGAACTTCTATGACATAAAGGGTGTAGGGGATCCCTCTGGCACTTTTTTTTTATAATTATGTACTATTAAGATGCTTTTTCTATACACTCTGGCACCTGACGCATGCTAAAAGTGCAAAAAAAAATTCAGTGCGAATCAATTTTTTTTTTCCATTGTGTATTAGAAAGTGGTTGAGAGGTCAACCCTGCACCCATATATGGCCCATCACATTTCAGTGCTTTGTTAATGTTTCTACATTAAAAAAATGTTTGGAACAGTTTGTGTTGTGTTTTTATTTTGTAAAATCTGATGGAAAACATGTCTGATGTTTGTGTTTTACTTTTAATTGTTTTAAAGTATTACGGTTATTGACTGACATATCCTTTCAGCATCGGTTGTACAGATTTTAGGGATATGAGGCATTTCACATCACAAAAAGCAAAAATGCAAATGTAGGCACTGGCTGACCATTTGTATTGCAAGAGTTGAATAAATATAGCATTTAAAAAGTCAATGCATGAGAGACATTTGGTTACCATATGAAGAGCATGCATAGGCATGTGGTGGTCTGCTTACCCCACCTTCAAGTCCATTCACAATGTGTCCTTTACAATCACAAGAACATATAACATCAGAATTATTTGGGTTAAGTTAAAATCACATAGTGGCCTTAAATGTTCTACAAACCACAGATGGATCATATCCAAGAGCTAAGGGTGGATATTCCTTTTCTAAAAGAAGAAAAAATCTGCTTCACTGATTTGCATTTGTTCCCACAGCAACAGACACACACAATGTCCAATCAGAATAATCCCCTCCACTGTTCCCTGAATGACTTTTGGTTAACGTTTTAAAACATATAAACCTTGAGTTGATGAGGAAGAACACAATCGACTCTCGACTTGTAGATTAAACGGTCATTTATTAAAGCAAAAAACCTTGAGCTTAACTGGCCTTAAGCTCATTTCAAATGGTTTAAGTGAAATTGTCTCAGCATGCTGTCAGAGATTGCTGCAGGCTGCAGTCACGCAGAGATAAGAGCCTCACTCCACACAACTTGAAACAAGTGTGATAAAAGACAATACCTGCTTGTTGTTTGTTTTATTAGTTTACAAAGTCTCCTCTGTTAGAAGAAAGAACAAGAGGAGCAAAATGGTGGAGGTAAAACAATAATGAGATAAGGAATGAGCACGTAGTAGAATAAAGCTAAGAATAAAAGGAAATAAAACATTATAACAAAGAAACAGGAAAGGAATTGACACATTGTAGGAGGAATTGTAGGGAGGCAGCTGTGGCTCAGAAGATAGAGCGAGTTGTCTAGTAATCAGAGGATCGCTGGTTTGATCTCCAGCTCCTCCAGCCTGTGTGTCAAAGTATCCCTGGGCAAGATACTGAACCCCAAATTGCTCCTGATGGCTATCCCATCTGTGTGTGAGTGCGAGTGAATGGTTACTGAGTAGCAGGTGGCACCTTCAATGGTAGCCTCGTCCACCAGTGTGTGAATGTGTGTGTGAGTGGGTGAATGTGACATGTAGTGTAAAAAGCGCTTTGAGTGGTTGGAAGACTATAAACACGCTACACAAGTGCAGACTATGTAACATCTAGTCCGACCAACCAAAGCAACCGAAAGAAAAACAATATGGAAATATCTGCAAAAGATGAAATAAAAATCAAGTGTATAATTAGCTGGATTTAAATATGGGGACGTCAGCATTCTCTTTGATTGTATGGTCTGTTTTAAATATGCACTGGGTGGAGGAGTAGTGTTTCCTGTAGGAAGTAATCTCTGTGGATTCCTGAAACACCAATGAAACCACATCATGTTTCTCATTGAGGACCACAAAGCCCTGGAGGAGATTTACATGCAACTCTGAGAGTATGTGTGAGCATCTGTGAATGACAGAGAGCGTGTGTATTTCACACTGTAAATCCCTATTAATCTGTCTGAATAATTAGCAGGGTTTTTTTCATCTTATTTTAAATTTGAATCACGAGTGTGAGCACTCAAGTGCGTCACGACATTTAAACGTCTTTGTAAATGGATCATTTCACCTCTTCAAATCAAAGTTTAAAATACGTTCTGAAATGTATGTTCCTTTATATTTTTAAACTGTGAATCTTCTCGGATGGGGAGATGTGTGAGTGTGGTTTTGCATGCTTGTTTCTTAAAAGCTACGTATGTCTGTTGACAACATGCCATTATAATAGTTAATACTGCAGTCCCCTAAAATTGTGCGTGACAAGGCTTTGTGTTAAAATTGTTTACATTGTTGTACGTCTTCATTGTTTTTATAGTCTACCACAGTATAGTGTGTTTCGTAGTGTTGTGTGAATATCTAGTTGAAATTAATTTATCTAATAATGATTTGAATATAATGAATAATTTCTTTGTGTTTTTCTACCACAGACTGTAAAAATGATGGACATTGGTACAGTGACATCACCCATTGATGTGTGGACTCCCATTTTGAAGCCTCAGGTTTGGCATTTCGAAAGGATGGCATTTTGACATCTTGGTTTTTTTGGAGCCAGAAGTGACCATAATTGGGCGAGAGGCTGGTGCTGTGAAAGAGCGAGGAGTGGATCTGACTTAAAAGCCAAGGACACTATGAACACACACTCAAAGTGGCCTTCCCTTAATTATGCGTAACTTTAAGGCCTAATAAAACATAAACAGGTGGGCTATATAAAAAATCAATCCTCGTGCAGTTGTCATGAAGGAGAAAATTAGCTATAGAGACCGAAACCGTTTTTTTAGCAGGCTGTAAACATAATTATTTCTCTTGTAGAGTCGAGCATTTTGACATAGAGGTCTGTGGGGATTGAACAGCTTCTGGAGCCAGCCTTTAGTGGTCATTCAACTGCAGTTTTTTGCACTTCCATGATGGCTTCATTTTTCAGCCCTGGAGGTTGCTGCTTGGTTTCAACAATGCTGTGGATAATGTGTGGTTAGGTTTAGGTACAAAACTACTTAGTTACGGTCGGGAAAAGATCATGTCTTGGCTAAAAGTACCAGCTTTTAATGGTACTAAACACAGCAATGGGTTGCTAAAAAAAAAAAATTCATTTGTTGGCTAAAAAGCTGCTGGAAAACAGTGTCACTCAAACAGTGGTCTGCAGCTTGGCTAGGCAACTCGCCTAGGTAACATCCACCATCCGTCATAATGACAATCTCAGCTTGTACACGACGTCATTTTAGAAACATTGACATGATGTGGGTGAAATGTAGAAATGTGACATATTTGTTGTTTTCTGGTGACTGGGCTGGAAAAAAAACTAATGATCACTAAATGAGCATCCAGCATTGCATGGATAAAAATGATGTAAAAGAGTGTCACTCACTGTATGCTGTTTCTGCCCTTTGACGCACTTTACAGGTTACATTACTCCCTTTTTGCACCTGATACGTGGAGAGCATTTTGTGTGTGTTTGTGAATTTAAATGTAAGTATGCTGTTCCTAGTTTGCCGCTACACATGCATTATTTTCTTCCATTTTTTTTTTTTTTTTTTTTTAATATTTAGGATATTTAGATGCTCCAGCTTGCTTTATACTTGATTTAGGATTGGATGACAAAGAGTAAAATCTACCCTAAACTCCAAGCGAGGGCCGTCTACACAGAATATATAAAACAAGGAAAGTGAAGTTATGTGTAGAATTTTTCTTTGTGGACTGAAACACATCAGAGAAAAACCACAGTTTCCCACTGAGCTCCAATCTCATGTGGGGTTTCCTCAGGGGACTCTCTCTGTGTGCGTGTGTGTGTGTGTGTGTGTGTGTGTGTAGCCATACTGTGTGCATTCAGCTGTTCGTATATGTGGGCTGACAGTGTACATGTGTGGAGAAATTACTGGAGATTCCCAGGGGGCAGGGCTGTATGGTGCTGCCTGTGTTTGTGTGTGTTTGTAAGAATGGAATGAAACTTCAAGTACTCTGTGAGCAGCAGTAGGTCCACTACAGAAATCCCAGGCGTAGTTAGATATCTCATATATGCATAAAAATATCTGACTGTATGTGTGTCTCTGTGTGTCAGCATGTGACTGTTTGCATGGTTCATGTGTTTGCCTTTCATCATCGTAATCTGTATGATGTGTTGGACTTCCTGTGTCCTCGGCTGTCCTCTAGTGTCTCATGATTTTCCTTTTTATTCCACCCAGTATTCCAGCTTCCATCGATATCAGCATTATTAAACAAATATCAACATACATCACTACTCAGGCTTAAACCTTTTTCTCCCATAATAGTACAACCCTGATTCCAAAAAAGTTGCGAAGCTAACAAAACACAATGATTAGCAAATTATTTTTGACCAATAATTAATTGAATTAAGTACAGACAAGATATTTTGTGTCCAAACTCATGAACTGTATTGTTTTTGTAAATCTATATTCTTTCTGAATTTGATGTTTGTAACACATTCCAAAAAAGTTGGGGCAGGGGCTACAAAGACTTTGGCAAGATATTAAAGCATTATCATGGGTTTTAAAGGGGCATCCACAAAATTCTCAGTTATTCCCTTTGCAAGGACAGTACTAAGTTCACTGCTTTGTGAAAAACTGCATGGACAAACAGTCCAACAGTTTAAGAACATTTCCCAAATCACAATTATAATTTAGGCATTTCACCACCAACAATCTATAATATCATCAAAAGATTCAGAGAATGTGGACAAATATCAGCACATGATCAGCAAAGTTAGTTTGGTAAGATAAGGCTCTCTGGGCCTGAGTTCATCTGAGACGGACTGACCCAAAGTGGAAAAGTGAGCCGTAGTCTGACGAGTCCATATATAAGGAAATCATGGACGTCGTACCCTCCAGGCTAAAAAGGAAAAGAACCATCTAGATTGATATGCTGCAAAGTTCAAACGCATCTGTGATGGTATGGGGGAGTGTTAGTGCCCATGGCATTATGGGTAACTTGCACATTTGTAAAGGCATCAAGAATGCTGAAAGGCACATACAGATTTGGGAGCAACATATGCTGCCATCTAGACACTATCTTTTTTAGGGATGACATTGCTAATGCCCGACAGACAGTATAGTATAGTATGGCTTCGCAGTAAAAGACTGCAGAAGAAATGAAGTCTTATATCAAGTAAAACAGTTGTGTTTTAGCGCATCATCATCATCATCAGTCACCTTTTTTCTAGCGGGGATAGAGCCACTCAAAGCGGTTGTGTTTTTCACAGAAACATTAACAGCTTCTCCAGCCTTGACTGTGACACTAAAACCATTTTTAAGCCAAAATGTGATCTTTTTCTAACCAAGAGGTTTATGTGTCCAAACCTAAGCACACGTTAACCAGACTGTTGTTGAAACATAAGTTTTCAGCATTTCTGCCACATACTAACGTGCAAATGTAATGTAGCTGTGGTTTGCAGAAATGTACAATGCCAACATTTTCTCTGCTGATTGTATCGACCATGCAGAATATCAGAGTGACAGTCCAACCTGCTGAATTAAGAGACACTGTAAAGAGAAGTGACAGCTCTTGTATTGTTGTCCATTTAGGAATTTCAGAAAGACAGAAAGATCTTTACTGCTACACCTGCAAAAGATGACTATATAGACTGTCAGGTAAACTGCAAAAAACACAACTGTTAGGATGTAGCCTCGGTAACCTCAGTGTATCAGATTTCTCAAAGGGTGATCCTATTATGCCAAGGATTTCTGGGGTTAAATACCTTTTATACACTGAACATAATGAGGGGAGATTATACATTGTACTGGGGCTTTCTGTGAATGAACCTTGGATGGAGATGTAGGTGGTGGTGTGGCTGATAAATTGGAGTGTAACTGATGAACCAGGGAGTGGGGGTACAGATGGAGAGATGCCAGCTGTCTCAGCAGGGATGACAGGATCCCCGCTGTGTGTGTTTTTGCACCAGTTTGTTTGTTTATCTGCCATTTGTTTGTTCAGTCTTGTTGTCTTTCATTTCCTGTTGTACTGTGAGGCTTTGAAAGAAAGTGGCACATCTGCTCCAACCTCTCTTTCCCTGCTACCTCTCCCTCCCTCTTTTTAATCTTTTTATTAAGTCTGTCTGTGGCTCTCCTCTCCCCTCCCCCTCTCCTCCTCTTTGCCTCTCTCTGTTCCTCTGTTTGACTTGTTGCCTTGTGAAGAGATGGGTAAGAAACCAATCAACCAACCCCTGAATGTTGTTGCCAGATGGCGTAAAATTAATATTCAATAATACAATATTTTTTTTACTTACTTTATTTTTAGTACAGTGGCAAATGAAACTAATTGCGCAGGTTAAGCAAGAATACAGCTGAATACCTTTCATATTTGAAAAAATTATATTTGCAACCTGGTAAATAATGCATTCTTTGCTTGGGAACATTGGCTATAAATCAACAAAAAAGGAAAAATTAACAAAATGACACAAAATGTGGCAGCTGAAGAAAAGACTGCTTGAAGATGCTCTTTTTCTGAAAGGTTTTCAATCGAAACCTGAAACACAACAATGATGTGACAGAGCTGCGGCACAATGGTCACATCTGGTGGACATGACGGTAAAAAGATTTCAGAGAGGAAAAAGAGAAAAAGACAGATTTAGAGGAATGTTTCATCCATCTGCCTGTGGCTTTTTGGTTGAGAGACATTAAGGCTGAAAGCTATAAAAGCCAGAGAGGGAAAGAAAATGTCAAGAGACAGAACCAAAGAAAAGGAAAAAAAAACATACTGTAGTAAATAATAAGGGAGAAAAAAAAATCACCTTAAAGGCAGAGCAGAGGGAAACAGGAAAACTACATTTATTAACTGATGACACCTCTCTCCTCTTTTCATTCCTCCATTTATCTATTATCTTTCTCTGCTTTTGGTAGTTCTCCCTGTCTTTCACTCTGTGTTTACTTCTCTACGTCTGGTGCATGTGTAATTCGTTCCATCAATCCATCCATCCACCCATCCATCTATACATTCTTCAATCACCGGTCATACATCAATCATCCTTCCATTAATCTATCTATTTACATCTGGTGCATGTGTAATTTGATCCGACTGTACATCCAGCCCCCACCCATCCATCCATAAATCCATCCACCCATCCACCCATCCATCTATCCATCAGCCAGCCTCAAATGAAGAGAGTTTTCTGGAACTGTTATGATGTCCTACTTTGTTTTACAAAGAGGCCACGCACACACCTTCATGTATGTGGGGTCTCACAAGACAGGCTGGCTTGAGAGTAAATTGATGAATTATTAATAGGTATTGTGAGGTGATTCAGAGGTTTGATGTTAAAGGGGACCTACCATGCTATTTTTCAGGTTCAGTCTTATAGTTTGGATTTCTCGTCGAACATGTTCTAATGCTTTAAAGACATACTGTGAACAACATATGGACTAATACAGATGAAATCCCTCTCATTCATCACTCATGACCCACTCTCAGCGTGTGACAGTGTATTTTTCTGCAGACACGCCTTTTTTCCCCCCATGTTCTTCCTATTTTGCTGTGTTTGGGACATTCCTGGGCACAGTGCTCAAGTGAGGTCAAGGAAAAAGGTGGCAACCAGTTCCGAGACTGTAAGCAGCAGGTATTCAAGAGACACGGCACTGAAAAAAACACAGAGCGACAAAACACCAAATGAGAGTAAATCTGGGGCTGGTATTTTCATTTATAAACACCAACAAGAATCCTACATAGTATATATTTAATGTTCAAAAACGATGCTAATACTATGATTGTAATGGAGTAAAGCTGAACTTTCAGCACACAACTGGACATATTCCAGCAGGAATATGATCCGAAATCAAGGAGAAATATATGACATCACCAACCAGGATTACATGTTCCCCATATGTTAGTGTGTAGCTACATGTAGCAGTGTATGTAATCTAAACACTTGCGTTAGATTGCCTGAAGCAGATGACCATATAAAGAAATCTGTCACAAGCTGAAATTGGCTTTTCTCATAGTATTCACAATGGTCTGACGCCTGAGGTTTTTGCTCACAGGGGTTATTTTTACATACACTTGGCTCATTATTTGAAACTTTGCCCATGTTTAATATAAACATCCAACACTGGAACTATCATATAAATATACACACATATATATATAATATATATACATGTCAAAATATGACAACTAGGTACCCTGCTGCGTAAGTTTTGGATGTTAAGGGATGGTGTCTCAATTGACGCTTGTAACATGCATTGTGTCTTTTCAAAATACACCTCCGTTTTCACGGGAAATGTACTGTTTCAGCTTGGTACAAAAAATGCACTATTAACTACTAATGCATACAACGTGCGTAAAAGACCTCGCTTTTAGGTTTCTTTCCTTACCTTTAGGCAACAAAAGCATGGTGTGAGGTCTAGAAAAAAACATATTGGTAACCTGCATGCATACAAACTAGGTATGAAGAGTGCCTCTGTGCATCTGTGGCAGACGTTAACATCCACTGACAAAGCAGTGGTATTTGATGAGTTGGGTGTGCCAACAACTGCTGCTGGTGTGTATCATACTGTAGCAAAAGATGCCTCTTTGCATCTGTGTCTAATGCTGAGTTCAATTGAAAATGGGTGGTGACAAGATGTGAATTAAAATGGCCTGGTTAATTAAAGTACCTCACTGGTTAAACAAACCTAACCATCCTGGAGGATCAGTTGTTAGTTGCTAGTTGTCAACTCTTCTTTTTAAGCAGAATGAACTGGTCTACGCACACTAATAAAACAAGTTTGTGAAGAAAACTACTGGATTTCAACCCACATCATAGAAGGCCAAACCCAGCCTTGTTCCAAGTATTCTCATGCAAAGGTTTATATTATATTCTACCAATCAACGGCTCACAAATGAGGTAATGTCCTAAATGTAAAGTTTTGTAACTGACCTAAAGTTACAGAGGTTAGGTTTAGTGAAAGAAACATGGCTGGGGGTCTTTAGGTTTAGACAAATAAAGTTACTATGGTTTGGTTTAGATAAAGTAACATAGTAAGATGAACCTCAAAATGACTCAAAGTTCACATGGTTCTGAACACCTGCATCTTAGGGAATGTCACCAGGGAAAGCCCTGTGTTTTGTGACCCATTCCCCCCTCCTACCTCCCATCAGCAAATAGGTCATGTGATCGCAGCCTTTCAAATATGTGGGTTACGCACAAATTACAGGCTTGTCAATATGTGGGATATGTATGAATTCTGGTGCATTTTTTGTGGGAAAACATATGAACACACTCATATAATCACCATCTGAGCCAGTTGTACACAACCCATTGGGCACAATATGCCTGTGTTTTTGGGGAATAATTCAGCAGAATGTTCTCCAGCTGAGGGCAGGCCGCGCAAGGGACATTTAATGGAGCCTGGAGTGTGTAATGAACAAAGTTGTTGGTGACCTTGAAGACAGTCATAGATAATGTCATCAGAGAATCCCGTTCTGTGCATCCCCTCGCTGTTTAAGTGCCTGGCTGCTGGCGGTGTTATCTGTAAGGTGAGAAATACATTTCAGTAAGTACACAAGTATTTTTTAGGTACTCTCCGACTGCTTTCTGCTTTGATCTTTTAGTTCTCCTCCTTTTCCACAGTCTGGTCCCCTCCTCTGCACCACACTCTTCTCTTCTATTCTCTGTCTTCTCTTATTTTTGGATCATCTTTCTTCTTCATTCCATTCTTCACATCTCCCCCTCCTTGCATTCCCTGCTTTCCTACCTTCCACTTATCTCCCTCTGTACCATTGTCCTCGCCATCCTTCTCTTCTGCTCTCAGGGTAGGAGATAAACCCACAGAGTGATAATCTGTAGCTAAATAGACAGCTGATCCCTTTAAAAGCCATGCTACGGAGGGGAGGAGAGTGTTTACATGGCCTCCAGCAAATGTGCTGCACTACTGGGAAATTAATTAGCCGGCCCAACTCTCAGATGATTCAAATTCTCCCTGTTTCTCCTCGTTTCAAGTTATCTCTCCTTTTCTCTCTGAGATTCTCTCTCTCTCTGTATGTCACTTGGTTTCCATCCAAGAAATTTTTTGCCAATTATGATGTAGCGAATTTGGAAAAGCGGAAGGGAAGTGGCAAATTTCAAAGCTGCGAGAAAGTTTCACACACTCCTGAAGTGGCATTTATTCATCATTAAAAGGAATAATGTGATAAATAACGATGGAAGTGCATGAAAACGTAACCACAGGCTTGGCACAGTCTGGCCATTTCATTCCACACATAAACGAAAAGTGGCGTCAGTCTTTATGAAAAGTTTCTGTGAGAGTGCATTTTCTTTGCTTTTGTGTTCAAATGATAGTATGAAATGAAACAGGCTCTTACCTGACAAAAAAGAATACAGACGTGCCCAAATACTGCAGCTGGGACATTAAATCTGCAGCAGTAGGAACTATATTCAG
>JAPZEB010000024.1:31376662-31387148 GCA_029783705.1 Chaetodon striatus | reverse complement strand
AGTGCAAAGGTGTTGGGATTGATGAATCATTAATTCCTCTGGCATCACTGTGTGGTTTCACATGGTTATGCACCAAAGTAACACAGCCATTGATGTCATTTCAAGTGTACAACGTGATGACATGGAAGACAGATGCCTTAGCTACTGCTGCAAAAATAATGAATGTTATAACTCTTATGGTATCTATATCACATTACGAGGAAGTTTCCAGAAAAATTCTGCCATAATTATAGCGAAGTACCACAATGTCATGACACGTAAGGTACGTTAATGTACAGTCATGACATAATTATGGGGAAGACAGAAGTTTTAGCTTTCTGCTGCAAAAAGAATAAATGTATGAGTTATTATGGCTCTTATTTTGGATCATATTCAACATCTCCTGCTGCTGTCCATGTCCGATTTAAAAGGTTTAATATTTATGGCAATGTTTAATTTAGAAGTGATCAAAGAGTAATCAAGAAGTATTCAGATTAGATTATATTTCTTAGTCTTCCAATGAATTATGTTAATGATTAGAAAAAACTGTCATGTAATTTGCATTCATCAACTCACTACATTTCCAAGTCACCTGACCCACCTCTTGTCCCAAAGTATATTCGTTTATAAGTTGTTGTGGTAAAATGCACGAAATGTTTACTTCTGTTTTTAAAATCTGCTTTATTGGCATTAATGCAACAGAGTCAGCCTTGCAGACAGATTTCAGTACATCGCAAATCAATTATATTTCCATTACAAGTGCATCATGGAGATATAGAGAGGATATTAGTGGAACATAATTTAAATTAAAAAGATCAAACTACAGGGCTCAGATGTGATTCTGATTTTATCTGCAGAGATGATGAAAAAGTTTTGGATTACATGAAATTAACCGAAAACCTTCACTGTCAGTCACTGTTCCTCTTTCATCAGCAACTTACTCTCATGACTCCTCTCCCTCCTTTTTTCACCCTTCCCTATCTTCTCTTCTCTCTCCTCCTTTCTCTTTAATTCCCTCTTTTCTTTTTCTTCCCTTCCTCACTGTTTCTCATCAGCCATCCACCTCTCTTTAACCTCTCTCCTACTCCTTCACTTTATTTCTCTCCTCGTCTCCCTCTCTCATCTTCTTACATCACCCTCTCTCTCCTCTCGTCTTTTTACATTTCAATTCCCAAAAGTCCCTCTTCGACTCTTCTGCCTTCATTTCCTCGTCTCTCCTCCTTTTTTCATCACCCTCCTCTCCTTGCTTTTTTTTATTTACAGCACTCTCTCATCTCATCTTCCCGGTCAGATTTGCTCATCCCTCCTTCTTCCCCGTCTTTTTCTCTCTTCATTAATATTGCCACCCTCTTTCTCTCTCTCCCCATCCCTTCTCCCTCCCTCTCCAAGGCCATCTTTTCTTTTTCCTTTTCATTTAATCTTTCTCTATCCATCTTAGAGTGTGACAAAATGATGAAGGTATGAATGAACATATTATGTTTACATGAATGTCTCGTTTGTTCCCCAAAAGGCTGCTGGTAGTCCCTGTACAAGCTGCACATTAAAAAACATCTCCAGTGAATGGTGGTCCATGTGCAGAACACACTGCACAGCAGGGGCCTGTTGCACTAAAGAGATTTGCAAGCACTTCTTACAAGCAGATCACAAGATCACAAATGGTGGCAGCATCACAATCCACAAATGTTTGTTGCTCCCTAATGCAGACTCATTTTCCTACAGGACACTAATGTACCAGCTACAAGTATGTTGTTTGTTTTCATTAGTGAAAAGGGCCCAAATTACTTTAACACTGAGGGGAAAAAAGTCTCAATTCGCATGTTGCAAATGTGGTGAAATGGGCCCTTGATCCAGGTCATGGCATGGGGGTTGTTTTTGTTCACAAGATTACATTTTAGCACATTGACTCAATGAAAAACATTTGTTCTGGTAAATTAACATTCTGGTTTGCCCAGCTGGGCCACATGGGGGCCCAAAAGAGAAAAGTCGTCTCCTTGCTATGTTTACGCAAGTTTGGAGATGCTCATCAAAACACATCTTAAGGTCAAGCTGACATTTTGATGTTCACTATCAGACAATTGTCTTCTTTCCTCACTTTATCTTTGAATTACTGCATATTCTGAAATGTAACAGCAAGCTTTAGATCACTGGAATAATGTGAAACCAATGTATACTGCAGCATCCACATGCACTTGTGTGTACACAACCTAGTTGCCAAAAAAGTGCTGGCATCGTACGTTTCTGTGAACCACGGATACACTACATTTACATGTTACAATGTAGTAGATATGTTGAAACTGTTGATTTGAAGTAAGGTTTAGGCACAAAAATCACTTGGTTATGGTTAGGAAAAGGTCATGTTTTGGCTTAAAATACCCACTTTTTGTGGCACTATGTCATCTGAAAAAACAGTGACAAGTCACTGCCAAACACCGTTTGGTTGTTAAAAAGCTGCTGGAAACACAGCCATGACTTACTAAAAAACAACCAACACATTCTCACTCCGACCTTGTCACATACATTTGGTCATTGACTTTCCACATCCGGATACGACGTGCAAAGTACCCTTGGTGCATTGGTTGCTGACGTTCTGGGACACTGTGTCAAGACTGTCTTCTTTCAAAATACACTTGCGTTTTCACAGGAACTTTACTGTTTACATAGTCTCATTCAAAATAAGCACATTATGACGGTACAACACCGCAAATTGACGTTCTCTTTCCTTCAACAACTAATATACATGGTTAGGTTTAGGGAAGTACAGGGTTTGGCTTTAAAATCTTACAAGACGTGAGCGCCGCTCTTCCTGTCCTACCATGTTTCTCCCTGATGCTGTGGACCACTGTTAAAAGTATTGAAGGATGGCTTTTTTTGTTGGTGTCTGATGTCGGAAGTCACTGCTCAAGCAACATATGTCAGCAACTTCAGAGTGAGACCGGGTTGCTCAAACAGCAGTCTGCAGCTTTGCAGACAACCTCCATCCTATACAACGTCACTTTGGAAATGTTGCTATATACATACGAAACAATGCAAATGTAACTAGGTTTTAGTTTGCAGAAATGTAGTAACCAACATTTTCCTCTGTTGACAAAGCTTGTGTACATGTGCATCTTTATACATGTGCACAAGACAAAGAAAAAGGGGACCCACATTAATAAAACAGCTCCACGATGCTTCAAGAGGTCAGTGAACCTTCAGAAGCTTACTCTCTTTTTTTAAGATTTCAGTTATCCCTTTATCCTCTTTTCTCAATAATCGTGTCGGGTTTTCCTCATTCTGAACTAGTGTTTGAGAAGTGCTGCCTGACCAAGATGGAAATCAGAATTTTTAGAGTTGTTCTGAATAGCTACACTTGAAGGTGAAGTGAAAAGCTGGCTGTCATAGAGAGGAGGGAGACATGATCATTGTTAAATGCAGGGATAGCAGTGCACAGTTTCTCTCCTGAAAGACAGTTGTAGTGTTGACTCTGTTGTTCACAAGAAAAATGACAGAAATAGTTGTCAAGAATGAAGACAAGAGGGCTAAAGAGAGAAGTTGAAGCTCTGGTTACTTTTCCCTCCACACAGCGGAGTGGGTGTGAATGTCAGATTCAGAGAGATACTGAATTGATTGGATGCAGCCCCCCCCTTAATCCTACAGAGGAAAAGTGCAGTGGGAGAAGGTCTCTAAAGCTGTTTGACCATCTGGCTCTCCTTTCCCCTTCTCTCATGTTTTCAGTATTACCCCTGGCCCTCCTCTCCTGCTCTTTCCACCTTCTTTTTCTCTCTTTCTTAAAACCATCACCGTCTTCCTTCAGTCTATCTCCTTCACTCCCTCAGGCCTTCCCACTGTCCTCTTCCTCTTCCCTCTACTCTCTTTGCATTTCTCTCTCTGTCTCTCCCCGGGGTTTACTGTTGCAGTGATAACCAGTGTCGGCACTGTGTTACAGTGTCTGGGTGCTGTTGATAGCTTATCTTAGGAAGGCTTACACCCCTGGGAGCACAGACACCGACCCCACTGTACACACACACACACACACACACACACACACACACTGCAGAGAGAAAAGCATTCCCTCGTCGCTGTGTAATCATCTTCATTCACACCACTGTAGATTTGAAAAATCCACTGGATACGACTGCAGGGCCAAACAGAACAAGCTGAGGTTAAATCAACGAGACCTCAGGTCTCAACACTCTATATTGACATATGCTCTTGAAATGGAGAGACCGTCAAACAGATGGGAGCAGATGTTTGAATAAATTACTGTCTCATAATTTAGAATATAAATGCTATTAGCTACTCTTGTAATGTATATTGCCCTGCCTTTGAGAGGGGATGCAACCCAAAACCCATCTTTCAGTGCACTTCATCCAAAAATTCTGTTCTTCTTTTTACTGTTTTTATGCCTCCATGCCAGCGATAGCCATGTCCAGAGGTACTGTTTTCGGGTTGTCATACCATCTGTATACGCCATTCTCGTGAATTCAGTATCTCAAGATTACCTTGAGGGAATTTGGCACAAACTTCCACTTGGACTCAACAATGAACTGATTTGATTATGGTGGTGGTAGGTCAAAGGCCAGTGTCACTATGACCTCTTCTGTCTCAATCTTGTGACATCTCATTAACTTCTTGAGGGATTTTGGCACAAACGTCCACTTTGACTCAACAATGAATTGCTTAGATGTTGGTGGTCCAAGGTAAAAGGTCAAGGTCACCATGACCTTGCATTTATCTCAATCTCATGAACATGGTATCTCAAGAACATCTTCAGGGAATTTCTTCAAATTTGGCACAAACATGGTTACAATTTGGAGGTCGAAGGTCAAGGTCACTGTGACCTCTCAAAACATGTTTTTGGCTATTACTCAAGAATCCATGCACTAATTACAACAAAATTTCATGCAAATCTCTAATAGGATAAAATAATGAAAGAGTGACATTTTATCTTTAAAAGGTCAATGGTCAGCTTCACTGTGACATCATAATGTTCTACAAAAACACTTTTCTGGCCATTACTTAATGTCATATCTAACCTGGTCTCACTACAAAGTCATCAGAAACCGGGGTTTGTCAGTGACCTCCAGCGTCAGACACCAACAAAAAAAGCACGACAAATACATGACTGGTCGCCATTATTGTTTAACGGCATCCAGTGGCATCAGGGGAAAACACAGTTGCACGGCAGGACAACAACAAAAGTTAAGGCAGAGGAAGTCCTAGTAGGGTGGACAGAAGACGTGACGGATGGGTCTAACAACCGCTGACTTTCACCCGGGTGGCTGATGTTTGCTTCCCGTATGATTGTTAAGCCAAACCCTGTTCTTTTTTCCTAAATCCAACCATGTGCTCTTGTTGTTGAAGGGGGAAAAAGTGTAGCTGCAACTTGCTGCAACTTGACAGGTTTGCAGAGGCATACAACCGTGAGGCAATACTCTACTTTTTCCATCAATTTTGTCTTCAGAAGTCAAATGCATTAGCAACCCAATCACCAGAAAAAAATGTTGGCACTGTATGTTTCTGCAAACCAGAGATATGTTACATCTGTACAATATTATGGTGCAGATATGTTGAAACTTCACATTTTAACAATGCTGTTAGGCTTAAAAAGAACAGTTGTATGACCTAAAACTGGCAACAAAATGTACATTGGAACTTTAACCTGAAAAACTTAAAGTTTATTATATCCCTCATTTCACCAACAGCCCATCCTCTGTTAGTTAAACAACATATGCTACAAGCAACAGCTAGGCAATCAATAACAAAAAACTCAGTTTACTTCCATAGTTCAAAAAAAGTATTTTCACAGCTGTTGTTTGAGGATATTTTTCTACAATAAGTTTTTCAGTGATTGTTGTTCTTTTAAATTTATGCCACCGAGAGTTATATCCCCGCTTCCTTTATCCAATAACAACACGATCAAATGATGTCAGTCACTTTCTCATGACTGGTCAATGCTTTATTGACCCAGAAGGAGATGTTATGAAAAAGTAATAAAAAAGCGACTGGCAGTACACTGACCACGTCCTCCAATATTGCCTTGGAGAAGAATGACATGAAGCCAGCTTTAGCTGCAGCGGAGAGAGAGAAAACTTTCACAGCTTCATATAACTTTGGATCTTAGAGAAACTGTTACAGCTACATTAGTTGCAGGAGCAATTCTGTTGATACCAAAACCAATAAAAGACACAATAAAAGACAAGTATGAACTTAAAAGGACTGGAGGAAATGGAGGGGAATATAATTAGAAACCATTGAACTCTGTTAAATGTTCTAGTAATTCAGATGTAACAACAGGATTAATAATCAGTTAGTATTACTTATTAATGTACTATAATGACTTGGATGAATTTGTGCAAACAGTGTGGGTAAGTACCAGGGTTAATGTGTGTCTACCAAGAAATATGTGATCTAGCTCTTTTCTTGTTTTGAATCACTTAGATAATGTTTTATGCCGCTTTCACACACTGATCATTCTAATGAGAAAACAGCCCAGACGCCAGAAGAAAATGATGTTTCTGTAAACAATGAAAATGTCACATTTGCACGTTATATATCGTATTAATGTTTTTTAAGTGACGTACTATATGAGCGGAATTTGTCATCTGGAGGTGGAGGGGATGATGGATGGCATGTCACCAAGCAAGATGCCTGCCAAACTGCTGACCACTGTTTGAGACCAATAATGTCACAGGTGAGTGTTGGACCCAAATGCAGCACCGGAACAGTTTATGTACTTTAATGCATCGCAATGATGAGTAAAAATAGAGCAAACTGGTGAAACAACTGAGAGAGTCAATGTCAAGGGTCAGAGCTTTCTGAGAAGCTGGTTCAGCCACGGGGAATATTGAAGAAAGACTCTATAACTCAGGGTCAGTCTACAGCCTTGCCGGACATTTATTGAAGATACAAGACACAATACAGCCTCAAATACCACAACAATGAGACAGCCCCGTAGAGCAGTTCATCGAATATTCTTATACTCCTCCTCAGATAAACATCATACCTAACTTTCTGTGTGTGTATGTAATTTCCTGTCATTTCCATGAACTTGCGTTTATTTTATCTTAATACTTGGTGTTTTACCACAACTTGTTCCTGATCTGTTTCCCATCACAATGTTTCACCATCGCAATGTTTTCCAGGTCACCCTGGTCGAAGAATTCTCCCCAAGGTGAGACCATTTAGGGTTGTTTTGCTTCTGACTTGACCTTAAGGATGAAATATTTCTAGGCCTTTCTGCCACAGCAGGAACATGCAAACAGAAACCAGGAAGGTGAAAGCAGATCTCTGTAGAGAGCTCAGAGGCAGGACGAGTTAGCAATGAGGAAGCACCTGGGAACAAACATTTAAAAGTCTTGCATAGGAATGGTGAAGAACAATCTGGCAATGAGAGTCTGTGAAGTCTGTGAGGTGGGCGTGGTGGACCAGCAGGAGCAGGAAATGTGTGAACAGGTGATAGGCTGGCAGGTAGGTGTGATGGGGAGGTAGGGTGAGTGGATAACTACTGAGTGAGCTGAGGAGATAGCATATATGGCAGGTAAAAATTGCCCACTGTGACAAACAAACAACAAAACTAACTGTGAGTCACTGCTTTGTTTCCAGCAGCTTTTTAGCCACACATGTGTGACCCCACGCTGTTTATCCAGCAGGGATACTACCACAAAAAGCAGGTATTTTAAGCCAAAAATATCCTTTTCCTAAACAAGTGGTTTTTGTGCTTTAGCCTAATCACACATTAGCCACAGCATTGTTTAAACATTAGGTTTCAACGTGGAAATGTAACATATACAGGGTTTGCAGAAATGTAGAATACCAATATATTTTCTGGCAGCTGGGTTGTAGAAAAATATCCTACCTGCTTAGAGAAATCAAAAAAATATTGAATGCCTATGTGTGAATGAAATAGAGTTGCAGGTGGGGGGCAGCTGAATTTGTGTGAAGCAAGAAAGCTACAGCCAGAAGCTAAATTTTAATTTTTGTTTTTATTGTGATGGTTCTCATCGAAGCGAGGTGACAGAGATGTAATCCTGTTAATAGCTAAAGCATCAAAGTTAACCTGTGGCAGCAAACACTATGTTGTGCTCATTAGCATGAAATTATACTTTCACTGTGCTGCTGGTCGGGCCGTCAGTTTGATCAACAACAAGAGATATCAAGAACCACTCACTAGATTGCCATCAAATGTCTTGTTACTATTATGATGCTATTATGCGAGAATATAATCTCAAGGTCCACTTACTAGCTACTCTGAAAAAAGTGTGATTTTGTGTGTTCGTGTGTGTGTGTGTGTGTGTGTGTGTGTGTGTGTGTGCTTTGTTTGAGCATGTTTTTCTTTTCTTCAGGTTGTTTGATCCATTATAGATCAGAGGCAGAGCAGGAGCCAGGCTGAAGAATAAAAATAAAATAGTAATAAAAAGTAGCACTGCAGAGGGAAGGGAGGGTGAAAACACAGACGGGGAGAGGGAGGACAGGTGAAAGATGGAACTGGCTACAATTTTCACACTCTTTCAAAACACTTTGTGCAGCATGTGAAGTGGTTTGGCTGTCTGATGAAATCCCACCACTAAAACTGACCAAGTGCAGATACCCTCGCCTTGAAAACCACAGCAACTTGAACGACTAAAGCTAGGTCTGGTTTGAAAAGTAATAGTGAGTGAGGCCCCATTTACACTTGTCATTTCATTGACCCTCCTATAGTCCAGATGGTGGTGGTACTGCACCTGAGGCTGTTTGATAACTAACAAAAACATCAGAACAAGTTGTAGCAGTTCAGTTACAACAGTCTAGCTGGATAGATAACGTATGCAGAAACATAAACACAAAAGCCTAACATGGATGGACTTAGGAGGCTTTTACTCACGTTGCTCTGTGGCCCATACATATCACTCAATGACTCCACTGAGCAGGGATCAGGCAACCACTTTTTATGGCACTTTCCTGGCAGGAAACGTAGCAATGTCTTGTTGTAAGCAACTGCTTTCTTGCCACTATCCCCTTTAGAAAAACAGCAACGGGTTGCTAAAAAAACTCCAGTTTAAGGTCTAAAGCACAGTAGGAAATACAGCCACAAGCCTGTAAAAACACCCACATTTGGGGTCTAAAAAGCAGCAACATGTTGGTAAAAATAATAAGAAAAAACATCCAAATTTGGGGCTTAAAAACCACAGGTAATACAGGGATGGGTTGCTAAAAAACAGCAACATCTGGGGGCTAAAAAGCAGTTGGAAATACAGGGAAATCTTGGTAAAAACATTTACAGCTTAAAAAGCCACAGGAAACACAATGAAGTGATAGTAAAAAATACCCAAGTTTGGGGCTTAAAAGCCACAGAAAAGACAGCCATAGGTTGCAAAAAAAAAAAAAACAGGGACATTTGGGGCTTAACAAGCCACAGGAAACACAGCCACAGGTCGTTTAAAAAAACAGCAATACTTAAGGGCTAAAAAGCTGGAGTAAACGGCCACAGGACGCTGAATAACACCCGCATTTTGGGGGCTAAAAATGCCACAGGAAACACGGCAAAAGCTCCCTTAAACAAACTGGGAGGTTGAAACAATCTTGAACACTCCTGGGTGATCCACCCAAGAAGGCGCTGTGTAAATGGAGTCTAATAGTAGTAACTAACTAAGCTTCTCATTTTGGTAATCATTAAAGCAGATTTATACTACAACTTCTGGAAAGACAGGAATTACAGAGCAGCTTTAAGTTCTGTGGTTGTTGCCTAATCAGTGGGATTTTCCGTTTCCTTTGAACGTCCTTTCTCTTATTTGATTGAAAAAGAAAAGATGGTCAACTGTTCAGAGAGCATTGCTGAAATGAGAGTGTTTTAGTCTTCAGAGATCATTTGAACTTTTACTGGAGTAGTTTACATCACTTCATCTTCCTTGCTGTGGAAACATGTTTGAAACTGATCGACAGCAGCTGCTAGGAGAGCACTTGTCAATCACTTGTGGAACCGCCTGCTTCAAATGAAACCCATCCAAAGTCTGCTGATTGAAAAATGATCATATTTATTGGTATTTCTTAGAGCTCTTGCTACAGTGATGTCAGTAGCCATAAAGTTCCCTTGCTCTGTGGATTCATTCAACACAGTCACGAGAAAAAAACAAAACACGAGAAAAAACAGATCTGTTACATTGGTAAATTATTATGTAGAGGATTCACTAACACTTTGCATTTCCACAACACTATGGTTGATGTGTGGTTAGGTTTCGGCACATAAACTAGAGTTAAGAAAAGATAATGTTTTGGCTTAAAATACCCAGTTTTGGTGGCACAATGCCAGCTGGAATTGCAGCGATGTCCCAATGAAAAACCATTGTTTTTTTGTGGCCCAATCTGGGGGTGGGTGGATTGATACCAAAATATTGATACTATAGATACTACATTTTCATTTTGAAGATTAATTCTAGCATGAGTAGGATCAATAACGATATAAGGATTACTTTCTCTAGTCTGTTTGTATTGCAAGAATAAAACTGTCTGTGCAAACACCTTCCCTTGTTATGAACACATCTAGTGCATG
>JAPZEB010000024.1:31345554-31355780 GCA_029783705.1 Chaetodon striatus | reverse complement strand
GAATGAAATCAATTTTGCAAACTCAGTGTCAGCCAGAAAGTTGAACTGTTTCTTTAAAACAACGTTCTGCATTGTTAAAGGGACAGTTCACCTCAAATCAAAAATACATAATTTCCCTCTTATAATGCTATGTATCGATCTAAATAGTTTTGGTTTGAGGTGCAGAATGTTGGAGATATCTTCTCTCCAGTATAATGGAACTAGATGGCACTCGGCTCAACAGCAATGTCTCTTTCCAGAAATCATAACCAGATTACTCAAGATGATCCACAGACCTTGTTGTGAGCAGTTTATGATTGAGTTGTTTTTTTTTTGTTTTTTTTGGCACATTGAGCACTACAAGCCAACTTCCATTATATTGGAGAGAATGCAGACATCTCTTCCGCCAATATCTCTAACACTCAGCAACTCTGACAAATGATGCCATGCCAATGTTCTGGTGGTCCATAATTCCGAAGTCTCAATTGTCCAAAAAGTATCCTATTAGATTGAAAGCCTATTTGTACACAACCTATTATCCCGAAAAACATATGCCCATCGATTTGAAAGTGCCATTTCTCAAAAAAAAAAAAAACAGTTCAAACTCTCTCGAAAAGAAGCACCAAGCTATTTATTAGGCAGAATGACCTCATCAGATTGGCTTACCCTGATATTTTTTATCCTAACCCTCACCAGTTCTCACTCTTAATGCCTAAATTCAACCAACCTAACCAATGGAGACAAGTATTTGCCAGTCATGCAGGTCAGATGATGTCACTCTGCATAATAAATAACCACATGCTCCTGTTTGGGAGAGTGCCTTTGGAGAAACAGCCTTTTGGGGAAAATAGTTTTGGGATAATGGGCTGTTGTGCAAATGGACTTTCAGTCCAATGGGACATTTTGTGGACCATTGAAGCTTCAGACTTATGGACTGTCAGGACAATGAGCAATCCCTAGTTGGACAGCACTACAGGTAGGAGGAAAAATATGAACTGTTCCTTTAAACATTTGGCTACCAGACTTTTGTTTGAAAAATTCACAACTTTAATAAATGCAGGTGAATCTTTATACATTATCTTCAGTATAACCATGCAGTACAGATACACAGCTTTACAAACTGTTAAGACTGATCTCTGCATTGTCTTTCACAGCTACACCGCTGAACGCAACATAATACACTTTCTATATATTTAGACACATTCCCTCTTAAAGTGTGCCATCTCTAAAGTGCTTCATATTCCCACACTGTCACTATCTAATGTTAGCATTTAACCATTATCATGCTCACTGTTTTTTTGTAATAAACATCAGTCTAACAGTCCGTCCTCAGTGGTTTTTGGGAGCATTTTCTTGGAATCAGCTCCTCTTTGACAGCAGTATTTCCCACCATTTGACAAGTGAATTGAGCCTGTGAATCCCTTGACTCAAATTTGAAGTCATGTTGAACATTAGCAGAACATGTATGTCCTTAGTGCAAACATAAGCTTAGCAGCAATGGAGGATAGGATTATATGACAGATGATAGGGAAATCAGCTACAATGACATACCGTAAGACACAGAATGGACTAGTCCACATAGAAACAAAAATGATATAATTTTCTTACAAGAGGACGCCTCCTTGTGCGTTGTCATTTCCTTATCCTCTTTTTTAGCTTATCGTTTTACAATTTAAACACTCAGAAGTATTACTGCCTTCACGTGGAACTCACGAGGTTGCATTTTCAACATGGGAATATGAGTACCGAAAATGTTATGAGTTTGACTTGAAAGAGCACAAAGCTGAATTGACAAAACTAACAAAGACACAGATGTGACCTTGAATTCTTTAAAAGATGCTAAATGTTTTCTGCTTTTTGGTATTCATGCCAAGGAAGGAGAGTAGATAACTGCTGGAGCTGGTATTGTTAGTGCTGATGTAATACCTTGGTTTATACTATTTACTTGGGATGCACGATAACATCGGCATGTCAATGAAATCTGTGGATATTGGCTTTAAAATGGATTTGGCGAACATGCTTTTTCTTATTTTGAACATTGGATGAATATTACATACATTTAAAAGTACTGTATTTCATGTCTCTATCTGCTGGTGGGCCATCATGATAAGCATGCTTAATATGATGTTAATTCCACTACAGAAGAGACTTGATGATCACTCAGCTTAGGTAGGGTATATCAGTATCGATATTGGTCATCAGCCAAATTGGTTGTTGTATATCGACTTATCGGATAAAAATCAAATATCATGCATTCCTACTGTTTACTTTAAGAAAATAGCTCTATATTTACAATTTACAAAGTTGTAAGTGGTTAGAGGGAAACTATAGTTTATTCCAACTTGCACTGTATTTTTATGGCTGTGGCTATTGGTGGCCAGTGGAAGCTGCTGGTCTTTCAAACAGGGGAAGCTCACTTTAAGTTTACATCATAAATTTGTCCTATTGTAGCGAGGCAGTAACTTATAAAAGGAACATTTAATTGAAGCTGATTTTCAACCACACTCATGCCATAGAACCACAGCAAAACACCTCAAAGATTTTTAGATGAGTTTAAACACCTGAACAGCACACTGTCAGAAGACTCCACTCGCAAATATCCGCATGGGACTGAGCTCGAAATGCGATGATGCCGGTGTGTGTTTAAAAAGCGCTGTCAATCACAAAGGGGTTCAGCCTTTTAGACAATTCCTCCAATCATCATGCATACACCGAAAGTCCTCTCCCACCTATCACCGCATTAGGTCCCACGGAAGCTGAGCCTCCCTGGAAGTGACGATTTTGTCGCATTTATCCAATGACCATCTCGCTTTGCTGCATGAAAAAAACCTGCTCAGCACTGTCTCATAAGAATGCTTGGAGGCTCCACGTCCACCATGCTGGCACGAGAATGTATGACAGGGAGGTTGCGTTTGAAAACCGGTGATAAACAGCTGACGTTTGAACATCATTGTCATGATGTTAAACATATCCTAGCGCACATTCAATGTAATGAAAATTCTTATTTTAATGTAAATTCAATAGTGCATATTTGGCTATTTTTTCTATGAAATTAGAGGGAAAGTTCAGCCTCCCTTGTTGTCTCAGAGCAATTGCCCCTGCTTAAGCCCCATTTCCATCAAACACTTTCAGTATGGTACCTTTAGAACCAAAAGTAACCCTTCACATATGGTACCTAGACCTTAGGTCTGTTAAGTGTTTCCACCGCAAACAGGACTCTTAAATATGGGAGGGGTTGTTGTCACTCACTGCTCCATCCAGCACTCACTGTATTTCCTCATCACAGGTGACACAGATAGAAGTCTGCACCTCATTTATCATCCACAGAATGAGGGTGTACGCTGACATTTTCAGAACAAAACAGAACAGGCTGCAGTGAGAGTCTCTCGCTTTAGGATATTTAAAATAGCAGGTTTGTGCATGTAGTCCTTCTTAGGCAAGCACAGCTGACCGGGGTCGACGGTAACAACGCTTTGCTTTCCTTTTTTTTTCCAAGTGAGAATTAGAATATATGCAGCCACATAATCTGGTCGAAATATTTTTAAATGCCTGAAGATCCCCCTCATTGTTGAAAGTTTATGTCATCCAAGAGAGTGAATGGTGACAGTTGTCAAACTGAAATTTAAGGTGTGTTATTTGATTTTTGTTGTCAACTCGTACACAGAGTAACATTACAAGTAAATGTTCCACCTTAAAAGTCGCCGGCAGTCAGCTCACTTAATTAAATTATTTTTTCTTAGTCTACAGCTGCTCCTATAGGCAGCAAAACATCATTTCATTTTATAGTTAACGCAACGCATGTAAAACTCGCCACAGTATGAATGGTGTTTTCATAAACTTTAAATCAGCCACAACTCAGTGCTGAGACGGAGTGACTGACTTCCACTGGCCAATCAACAACTGCAGTGTTCACAGCTCCACCTTTTAGTACCAGATGTGTGTGCCCCAACAGAAAGGTGACCAAAAATGGGGACTGTAAGAAATGGTTCCATCAGTACCATCCACAACTTTTCACAGTGGAAACGGAAACAAAGTGTACCGAACTGAACCATACCGTACTCCTCAGTGGAAAACGGGGCTTTAGACACAAAAGCTTGGAGAAACAGGGTCCAGGTTGAAAAAAAAAATCAAAGTTAACAGTTGAGTCCTAAGTCTTTAAAAGCCAGTCTCCAATTCAAGTCTAAAGTCTGATTTTTGTGATTTGAAATTAATTGAGTTTGAGTCTGAAATGTTCAGCTCCAGCACCAACACTCTTTGGAACGAGTATAATAGGGTCAAAGGTCAGAGTTACAAAGTGGACTTCTAAAACCTCTGAGAGAACAAAAAAAGAAACACAATAAAGCTTTAAAAATATCTCAGCAAAGTAAATGAAAGCGAGGAGAGGAGGAGGAGGACTGCTTACGATTCAAAGCAAAAGCTGTCAGGATGTATTTTGTGAAGATGTAAAATGACACTGTAGCTATGACACATATTACAATATTCATCTGAAGGGTTTTCAGAGAGCAATAGATCTAAATTGATTTTGAAAGAAAACCAAGGTACTCTGCTTCTTTCATCCAAATCTGAAATGCCTTTATTTAGGTGTCAGAGCAAAACAAGGACATTTAAAGCCATATTTGCTACACCCACTCCTTTCAGCTGGAAAGGCTTCAGCTGTGTGTTGAGCCACATAAATACAGACGTTTTTATTTAGACAAGGTAAAGACAGGTCTGTGTTTTTCTGAAAGATGGATTTAAAAGCCCTAAGCCTTCCGCTGAGCTCAGTCTAACCAATACTCAGCTCTGGCAGAGCTCCATTTTGTTGTCATCCAGCTATGATGCTGAGAGAAATAAATGGGGTTTCTGCATGAATAAAGGAAAGGGCAGTTTTTGTTTGGATTGCAGCCTTTGTACTCTATAATGGAAATAATTCAGAGGAGATTTAAACAGGCTTCAGCACTGAGAGGTCATGATACTCAACTCATGAAAGAATATGGAAACTTTTAAGTACAGCATTAAATGATGGGATTGATGGTGAGTTTTCAAAGGTTCTGTATGTGACATTCAGAGCATTTATATGGCAGCAAACCACTTTTTCCTATGTAAAGATAGAGTGGAGTAATAGCATCCTGAGCAGAGACTGAGGTCACCCTCGCTCTGTGTGTGTTGTAAGATTTACTGGTCTTTGTTGTTGATGTTAGTACACACATTATACTGACAGGCTAGCTCATTGCCACCACTTTGCACTGTGCTCATAGGTGGTTAAAACTGATACTGGGATAGTGCTGCCCTTGATCTTTAGTGAGTTTTTTCAGCAGCTTTTTAACCCCAACCTTGGGTGTTTTTTCAGTAACCCTTGCTCTTTCTCCAGCACCTTTTAGTCCCCAAACGTGGATATTTTTTAGCAACCCGTGACTCTTTCTCCAGCAGCTTTTTAGCCTTCAAACATAGGTTTTTTTTAATGACATCTCTGGCTTTTTCCAGCAACTTTTAGTCCCAAAACCTGGATGTTTTTTAGTAATCCGTTGCTCTTTTTCCAGCAGCTTTTTAGCCCCCACAGGTGGGTGTTTTTTAGAGACCCCTCACTATTTTTCCAGTAACTTTTAGTCTCTAAACGTGGGTGTTTTTTAATGACCCCTTTCTCTTTCTCCAGCAACATTTAGTATCCAATCTTGGGTGTTTTTTTTTAGTGACCCATGACTCTTTTTCCGGCAACATTTTAGTACCTAAACCGGGTTTTTTTTTTGTGAGCTGTGCTTCTATTTCCAGCAACTTTTTAGCCCCCAAACTTGGGTTTTTTTAGTGACCGACCTCTATGTCTTTTTCCAGCAACTTTTAGTCCCTAAACATAAGAGTTTTTTAAAGACCGCCTTCTCTTTTTCCAGCATCATTTAGCCCCCTAACATGGGTGTTTTTGAAGTGACCCCTAACTATTTTTCCAACAACTTTTAGCCCCTAAAGTTGGGTGTTTTTTAGTGTCCCTTTTCTCTTTTTCCAGCAACATTTAGTCCCCAAACTTGGGTGTCTTTTAGCAACCCGTGGCTTTTTCCAGCAGCTTTTCGGCCCCCAAATGTATTTTAGTGACCCCTCACTCGTTTTCCAGCATGAGGGTGTTTGCTAGCGACCCATAGCTGTTTTTCCAGCAGAGAGGAGCAAAAAAGCTCTCAAGACATTAAGAGATTTTTTGCATGTTTTTTTGTTTTTTTTTTGCCGATAGGCTTGGTTCTGTCTCATGACCAGAAATGGCTGTTAACTATCAATGAAGGGTAACAAGATAAGTAGTGTAACAGGCTACAGCACTCAAAGCGCTGTCCCCTTTTTACATCTTGAACCTTTTAAATGCACAAGTCAAACCTCTGGGGTCTGAACGTTGTCTGTTACTCAGTTTAGGCTAAAGTGTGAGGAGGCTCACTTCTCTGCTGGTGTAGTGCCTAGATTGTGGAACAGATGTCCTCTTAACATTAGAAGTGCAAAAACCTCTAAGTCGCACCTCAGAGGCCACTTGTATCATGCTGATATGCTCCACCCTCTCCAGAATTCCATTTGGGCATTCTTAACTTATGATGCATTCCATTTACCTCTTAAGTTTGAGGTCGGAGCTGGGAATGATGTCACACCCGAGCTGATCACATTCCAGAAGAACAAGTCAGAAAACCAAGATGTGGTAAGCAATACCAGTTCAAGCCAAGTTAGTCACTGTTAGGAATACCAGCTGATAACAACACATTGTGCTATATTTTACACATACAAACACATAGCAACATGTCCACAGACAAGTTGCTATGGACTGTGTGCATGACTCTCTCAGTGGGACACAAATTAGACAGATGTGCAAATCAAGTGTAGAGCAGCCATCTTGGATTTTGAGGTTGCAGTTGGTGATGTACCTCCAATAGTCTGAGTCGGAAATCTTACTTCAGGGGGCGTTCCAATTGTAATTTTCAACTGGGAACTTGGAAATTCCAACTTCCCAGTAGAAATGGAATGCACCTTCTTCTTCTGTTTTTGTGTGCGCACACGGCCCTGCAGTGTCATGCAACTGGCACACACTTTCAGCTTGAGAAGACGATGGGATTCATCATAATGAGCACAATTCTTTAAGAACATGTCATGAACTTGACATAGAATTTCCTAGGACTTTTCTTAAGAACAAATTTAAGAAAAAATTTCAGATGATATTGGTGAATAAGGCCCAGTGTTCTTTCCTTGTAAGGGTTGTTTTTTCTTTTCTCACCCATCCCTTTTTTCTCTCCATTCCTACTCCCACCCTTCCCACTCTAACTCCTCCCATTCACCTTTCCTTACATCCTCCATTCTCCTTTTCCCTCTCACTGACTCTCCTCCCTTGGTGCGTCAGTGCTGAGAGTGTTTGCGTTCTCCTGGAGACTCCTCCTGTCAGTCTGCTTGTACAAACCCCAGGGAGAACAGACTGGATTAATAACAACCTGTTTCAGCCTGTCATCTCCTGGAGGAGAACAGGAGGGAGGGAGGACAGGCTGGGCGATGGAAAGAGAATGAGAGTACAGAAGATAAGTAAGAAATAAAAATTAGGGAGGGAGGAAAAATAAAATGAAAAGAAGGAGAGAAGCGAGGAAGACGCTCTGGGCCACAGGGATTTGATAGAAAGGAAGGAAGAGCAGGAGACAAGGAAGCTGTTGAAAAGGAGGTAGAGATAGAAAAGAAGAAGGAGAAGAGAAGAAAGGGAGACAGAAAGAATAGAGAAAGAAAGCAAAATGGGAAGGATGGACAGATGCTATAGAAGAAGAAGGAATGGAAGAGGGGTTAGGCATCACGACGTCTGGAGGGAAGCTCCAGTGGGATCAACCCGGAGGAGTGTTAATTAGAGAATTATTTTCTCCTCCCCTTCTTCATTAGCACCACTCCTCCTTCTACCACCTCCCCTCCTCTTCTTCCCTCTTTCCTCTCCTTCTCTCCCACATGCCTACTTTATCCACCCACCACTCCACCGTTCTGTCTTTAAACCAACGTCTTTTCTCATTCCTTTTCATTAAGGGAAATCTCACCTTCACCTTGCTCTGTCTCACCACCTTCTTCACACAGAGTTTGTCTCCAGGAATAAAAATAGAAAGCAGAAATAAAACATCTCCTTTTATCTGCCGATGAGTCAGATCTGATCTCATCACTGCTGCTTGAACACAGGCAACCATCAGTCGATTCGACTGAAAAATCTGATCAGGGACCACCTGTTTAGCCTCACTGATCAACATAACAATTGATGTTGATATAATAATGTGATTTCATTTGAAGCCAGCTCTTGAAAGGCTTTCTGTTTGTTGAAAGGTCTGTAGTTGGCAAAATATGTGCATGAGATTAAGTGAGAGTGCATCCTACATTTTCAGATTTGGAAAATGAAATCATTACCCTTGTGTGATAGTTGAACATTTCAAAACCACCCTAATAAACCCATTAGATGTTAAAGGGTGTATTCACATGGGCTAATCATGGTACATTTCCAAGGGCTGGTGAAGTGTAAGCAGGCCTGGTATAGCCTAAGTGTAAATGACCCCCCAAACTTTTAGAGGGTAACTCAAGTGTTTTTCAACCTGGACCCTCTTTCCCATGTTTTTGTATCCAAGTGACTAATGGCAACAACAATTTTTGAAAATGGTCCACTTCTGAGTGAGACCGCTGCACCCAGCAGCAACAAAACAGGCTGCAAAGTAATCTATTGGGGCAATTGAGCACAGTTAATTTACATATACATCACTGACAGGCTCACACTGTTATTCTAATGTCTAACAACTTTATGGAAAGGATCTACAGAGATAAACCAAAGAGGTTTTGCTGCTGCCAGCTGCAGTTGTCTCACTCAATATTGGACCAGTTTAACAGATTCTTGTCTCAATTTAGTCAAATAGACACAAAAACATGGGAAAATTGGGTCTAGGTTGAAAAAATACTCAAGTTATTCTTTTAGACTGAAAATTAGAGTCTTTGCTTTTTTGCTTCAGACTTGTATAAGACTGGCCTCACTCTACAGTCATTAACAGAGCTTTGTTAAACTGGGCCCTGCTGAACTGATCTTAAGGGAATGTTGGTTTATCAGACTGCGAAGACAGTCAGCTTCCTCTGTCTGTGAAATGAACAGAGAATTCCATTGCATTCAGCTTGATTATTATAACAGTAACAATATTCAAAAATTCATTTCCATAACTGCTTATCCTGTTGGGAGTTGCAGGGAGGCCGGAGCCTTTCCCAGCTGACACTTGGCGAGAGGGGGGGATACACCCAGGTTAGGTTGGTAGACTATCACAGGGCTGATACATAGAGAGAGACAACCATTCACCACTAATTTAGAGTTACCAATTAACCTATGTGTCTTTGGACTGTGAGAGGGAGAGCATGCAGGCTCCACTGGGAAGGGCTCCCCAAGCCCAGGGTTCGAACCTGGAATTTTCTTGCTGTGAGGCGATATAAACATTTCCTTTTCTAGCTAAGAGAAGTTTCTCTTCTTGCTCATATTACACCTCTCCATGTCGTAATCTCTAGGGTCAAGGCCTCTAAACCAAGACTATAGTAGGGCATGATATTCAAATGATATGCAGCTGCCATATTTATCAAAGCCTGTTCATGCCTACACTGTGACTAGCAAGACACAAATGTTTCACAAATCACACACAAACCCCATCATTAGATGATTACTGCGTTTGGATCTGTGCTGGTTTTTACATTAGATTGATAAATGAGGGCCAAAGTATGCTTAATAAACTACAATGGCTTCAACCACAGAATGACATGGGTGTTCTGATTGGGTGTGGGGTGTTGCCTTAAAAACAGCTCACTCCATAATGTCAAGGACCAAAAACACAAATAAATATACAGTAGCATTTGCATTTCATATGACCTCCAGTTCAACTCTATCATCTCAGGCTGTGTCGCTCTGATATGCACACAAACGCATAAATCCTATTTATAGCACCAACAGGTGGCTGACCTGATTAAAATAGCAACCTGTTCTTCTGTTCTCATCTTCAGAAACACACACACATATACCAACACACATGAGAAAATAGCATTATACAGCAATGCTTATGTAAACACACACCTTATCTAACAGTTTCTGTGCCTCAGGCAGTGTGAGGCTTGTCACTGAGTGTGCATTTCAAAGCCTCCATTAGTGTGTGTAGAGTGTGCAGTACAGTCCACTGGTGTAAACTCATTCCCAAGATGACACACTCCACCACTGCACACAGATTCAAACAGCGCTGTTGTCTGACAAAGAACACTTCAGATCATTGAGACGTGTG
>JAPZEB010000024.1:31321502-31336686 GCA_029783705.1 Chaetodon striatus | reverse complement strand
TATATATATATATATACCAGTGCTCATTCTTCCTTCAGAGGAAGCATTGAGCTGCCAATTATTCTTGCAAATCTGTCACCTACAAAATGTGTTTATATAATAAATACGTATATGAATTCTGTATGTGTTACATTCACTGGCAGTGTTTTTTGTCGCCATCCTGTGTTACATGTTCTTAGGGCTCATTTATGCCCAGTTTTAGATACATATATGGAGTCAGACAGAGCCTTCCCTTTGTACTCTGTGTTTTCAGATACAGACAAAATTGAGTACTTCCAGCAGAGATCATGGATGCAGTATAGCATAGTTCAACCAAGACACCCCTGTAGGAGACAACAAGGACATTTCAAAAATCGCAGAAAGAACAAATTGGTGATATAGTGAAAAGAATTCTCCATTCACATGTCACAATGTATTTAATGGCCTCACAGACCACTGCCATCTACAACGCTGCCTTAAATAAGAGGTACATTGTTATGACCTCCTCCACCATTGGCTTGTTTGTTGTTGTGTGAAGGTTTTGACTCTACCCTCTAGTGCCATCTATTGGCTGTATCGGTGTCATCATAAGGGGCGCATGGAAGTAGGAAGGCAGTGATATTACTGTAACAACATTTGAAACAAACATATATATTTTTGTATGAAAGGGGAGTATAAATGAGCTCTTAGGCTACTTAAACACTTAGTTAAGGTTAAAGTAAGATGAAAACTTTTTCAGTATTCAATCAGGGTGGTAATCTTTCCTAAAACCATTCCTTGTATATAATCTTTACTTTTTAAGACCCAGGGTTCGACATGACCAATGACCTGGGACCAGTGAAAGTTCATGAAGGGCAAGGTGATTTGTCAGCCAGCAAATCAGAGGCTGTGATGTGAGCGATGTCATCATTTTCAAAACGTGACAGATGAAATGCAGTGTGATTTGCTGAGGGGGAAATGCATGTGCTCTTAGCCTGCAACCCTGTTACAGAGATGGAGCATCCTTGCTCAGCTGTCACTTGAAAAAGATGTCAGCGAATGGGCCACACCTTCTATCTGACCAGCATGTGTCTGTCCCGACCTGGCGACTCGGCTAAGATTACTGCAGTCAAAATGCGAAAGGGTCTGGAAATATTGGTGGTGCTTTTGGTAGTTGACTTTGGAAGGTGGTGGTGTGTGGCTGTGAGTCACCCATTAGGATGAGGAAATTAACTCACTAGACTGTACATTGTTCTTTACCTGACTTCTAGCTAACTAGCTGCCAGCTAGCCAGGTTTAGGTTTTCAAATGTAAACATCAAGGAAGGATAGAGAAGATGGGCACCAGCTGAACGAGCATCCTGTTAGCTATTTTACAGCAGTTGGAAAATAAACTGGATAAACTCCATGCCGCATCAGTTTCCCGCTCATTTTTGTCTTCTATATGCGATCTGACAGAGCAGTGTGCTTCATGGTGAATAAGGACTGGTATAACAGTGGAAATGAAACTCCTGTCCTGTTCCTGTTTTGCGTCACTGCGTGTTTGGCAGGAGCACCTATACAGCTGTCTTGATGAGGTTGGGATGTGAGGACAGCTAAATTATTCCACAAGCAGAAACCATGAATTATCAGAGTCGGTGGGGTAAGAAAGTCACAGTTGGCCCCAGCATGCTATTATGACGGGCTCTAGTGTGCGCTGTCGTGCACGTATGGTCTCGTCACATTATCAGAAACTTGACACTGGATAACATCAGCATACATATTACCCACCAATTACCATCTTCATATAACAAAGAAAAGTCAAAAAGTAGGTCATATATATGTATAGAATAAACATAATTTAGTTGTACTGTATATGCCACTGACTGATGGGTTTGCCTTTTTCAAGAGCATATGTAGCAAATGGCACTGTTTTTAATTTCATGAGAACTCCTCTTTGAACACAGCCGTACTTTTAAGGTGGCAATCACTCATAAGTGCCCATTCTCCACCAAACGCCCACCTCTTGTCCCTTTAATCCTCCATGTGTCCTGCCATCCTCTGCTCCACTCATCTGTCATCAGCTGGGATGTAATTATTTCAGTTCAATAAAGGGCTCTCCACCTCATGTGCCCTAGTGCAACCGCACTGCCTGCACTGTATATATTTACGCCCCTGACCAAAATCATCTGGAAACATGGATGATAATAAAGCAGCAGCCAATGATGTAAGAAGATGCAAAAAAGGGCTAAAAGACCATGTACAAGTTAAAGGAGCTGATAAGACCATATCTGACTGGAGTTGTATAATTCCATGTGACAAATAAACGATTCATTTATTGATTGGTTAACACTCTTATGGCTGTAAGAAACCATTGCCAGTCCAAAGCAGGTGGACATGTTAAGGGGAGGATTAGCCTGTCCTCTGTCATTGAAAGTGCAACTTTATGAGAACCATTCAGAATAAAATGCCATTACTTTTCGAAATGCCTTCCTGTAAAAACAAAATGTGTTTCTGATTTTTTTCTTCTGACATTTCTGTTCTCATTTGTGAAAGCATTTTGAAATGTATTAAACATGCTTTAAAAATAAACCTGAACTTTGCGACTGCAGAGCATCAGCAGGCATGTGGGACTGAACCATGGCTAACATTAGGTTTTCGAATTTGATACGAGGCATTGCAGTCAGCCAGGAGAGGCGAATTTAGGAGAATTGGGTGACACGGGAGAATATGGGGAGGCAGGATGCAGCTTTCTGGATGAGTTGTTGTGATTGAGGCGAGTATTTTGGGACACAAGTGGGGGGGCAGTTGCAGAAGCACAGATGAGAGTTGGGACCCAGTCCCCAGTGGGAAACAGTCTGATTTTTCTGATGTTTTCAACTGTAAAAACCCTGCAATAGCTCAGACAAGAGAACAAGTTTGAGGACCGGTGCTGTATAATGCATGCTCTTCTAAAACAGGTCATGGAGTGTCTCATCTCAACTCAGACGCCCTCTTGTGAGGGTTCATCACCGCCTCTTGCATAATGCATCCAACAGCTCTGCCCCCTAAAAAGACTGCAACACCGTAGAGAAATGGAGGTTCATTCTGCCTCCTCTCTGATGTCATGAATACCAGTTTGAAAACACAGAGTGGATGTTAGGGTGGGCTATATCTACTTTGATGATAAAGAAGTTTTTTAAGTGACCTCAAGACCTCTCCTTAGTTTTACAAGCCAATTATGTGGAAGGAAAGCAAAGGTTCATATGGAGTCCCAGCTCAGACTCTGATTTCTATGGTGTCTGGTTACAGATTGAGGTCTCTCTCTCTTTCTTGACTGTATGCCAGTCTTCCTCTCATTCAGCCTCTACCTCTCTCTCTCCTCTCCATTCCTTTCTGTCAATAATTCACTTTTAGTTTTGCCTCTCTCACCTCATTCCTCCCTAGGGCTAGATGCATAGATTCAGGTATAAGTATGTGAGGCAGTTCAAATCAAGGACAGATCAAGTGAAAGTGTATAGCAATATTTCTTGAGGTATCAAATTAGAAAGACTGCTAACTTTAGCCAGAAGCTGCAACCAGGGGCCAGATGTACAAATAATGACTACAAACAAAAACCGTGAATATGGCAATTTTTTTGGATGGATTACTGAATGGACTTACCAGACAAAGGGACCCAAACTGACAGGAGGGTGGCCCTGCAAAGTGTCGCTCAAAGACACACATTCCATAATGATCACAAAGAAACGACAAAGAGGTGCAAAACAGCTGCAAAGACACACAGAGACTCACAATTCCAACAAAAAGTGAGGAAATCAACCACAAAGAAACACAAAAAGAGTACCAAGGGACAAAAAATGACTATGTGAAGACCCACAACAATGACAAAGAGAGACACAACTGCACAGTCACAAAATTACAACAAAGTGACTCAAGATGAGTACAAAGAGATGCAAAGCAACTACAAAGAGGGGCAAAACAAAAGACACATAAAACAACTACAAAGAGAAGCAAAGTGACTACAAAAACAGGAGAAACAACCACAGATCCATGTGAATTCTGTGTGACCTTGTAATTTTGGTCAAGCACCACAACTTCACTGCAAATGTGACCATTAAAAATCTCATTTACACCATGGGGGTGGCACAGTGGGGCAGTGGTTAGCATTGTCGCCTCACACCAAGAGGGCTCCTAGTTCAAACCTGTGGTGGGGGTTCGAACCCCGGGATAGGGGAGCCCTTCTGTGCAGAGTTTGCATGTTCCTTCCATATCAGCGTGGGTTTTCTCCAGGTACTCTGTTGTGGAAAATTGTAAAAAAAATAAATAAATAATTTAATTGTAAAGCTGCACGCAGTGTATCGATTAGCTCAGCCCCTCTCTGACTCTCTCTCTGTTTATTATTAGACTATTGCGGTGGGACCGGTGCTCTGTGCCTCGGATAGAATTACGCACATACGGTTACAGGGCTACCTTTTAGCATCACAAAGCTGATGTAAGCTAATTAAAGTTACATGTAATCATTCTCTCGACAAAATTCTACTGTCTCCCAATTTGGTCCCTCACCACAAAGGAAACCATTAAACCAGTAACAAGACTATACAAAAGAGCTTACAAGATCTATCGAAACCTCCCCCCTGGACTCATCACTCTCACTCTCACATTCTAACACCCTGACTTTTCAAAACTACACAAATAATCTAGTCATTAAACCTTACTGTCAGATCCTATACAACAATGCCTATCCCAAACTTACTGCTCTACTTCCAAGTCACAACACAAGACAGGAACATCACTAAATTAATTTTGCATGCACTTATTCCTGTACCGCATTACAAAAACAATTATGGTCAGAGATTTTCTCACACTTCAACTAAAATCTGGAACAAGACCTACACTACATTAGAGCAATGACCTCTATTACACATTTTAAACATGCATAGAAACATTATACCACTATTCAAATCTCATATTCTGTTTTGCTCACTTAACTTAAGTCCTTTACTCTCCATTGTTTTTGTAGCTGTCTATGTTTTATTGTTTTGCCTGTTTATTGCTTCTGTTTTTATTTTGTATTGTAACGTGGTTTTGTTGCCTGCTGAAAACCAGTTTTCAACTGAGTCAGGCCAGTTTTAACTGAAACACAAAATGTTACATTTAATTCCTTTTCAGTGTAGATAAATGAAATAAAATAAAATGTTACCCAGAGGTTATTAAGGTTTAATAGCAGAGTCAAGATTAACGGCTGGGTGTCAGATGTTAACCACTGCTGCAGGGTTTCTGCCCAAGCTGCAAAATTTGTCAAGTAGTGATGAGATCACATTGTGTTGTGTTAGCTCGTGCTAACGGGGCAGAGAGAGCAGGAGTAGATGTGGAGACGGTCCCTTAGCACTACATTGAAGCTGTAACTGCTGATGTCACACCTCACCCCCATCAGTACAAATAGATTCTGATTTTGTGCGAGACACTGAATGCTCAAAATAATAAGCTTCAAATCTGTGACAGCATCACATCTATTTTTGCCCACACACACACACACAATTTCATAGAAAAAAAAGTCTACAAACATCACCACATGCATCCAGTTTTTTTTTTTATTATAAAGCTGTCATGAAATCAGATGTTTTAAGCCACAACAATCTAAAAAACATCCTTGAGGGACTGACAAAAAGACAACCATGGACACAGGAATGACACAAAATGTCATGATGCTGAGTTTTTGTTTATATTCTGTTATCTTGTGGACTTTGTGTTGGGTTTTTTTGTGTTTGTGTTCTTCCTTGTTTCATGTTAATCATTCATGTTAAATCTGTCTCCTGTTTTATTTTATAGATGCTCTCCTTCTGTCTCATATCTGGTTTTACTTCCTGTCTTTCTATCACACCTGTACTCTGTCAGTGTCGTTAGTCCTTCCCTGTTCCCAGAGTCTTCCCTTCACACCTGCTCTGTATTATTCTTGTTTGCTCCACCCTACTCTTCCCCCCACACCCTTGTTGTATGTCAACCCCCATTTCCCTCCATTTGCCTGTTTCCAGCGCAGCACACCCTCAAGAGGATAAGCGGTTAGAAAATGGATGGATGGATGCCTGTTTCCACCTACCCCAGTTGTGTTCTTGTGATTTGTTTTCTGTATATATACATGTGCGTTTCCTTTTATTTCTTGTCAGATTGTCTGCCATCATCCCCATGTTCATGGTGTGGTTTCCTGCTTGGTGTCTCATGTTCCATTTTGGATTTCTTCCATGAGTTCATCCTTGTGTTCATCATGCATCCCTGGTTTCTTTCAGTTTAGTTTTGGTTCTCCTTTCTTTTGGACTTGTGATTTGTTGCCTGCCTGTGTGGAGGGATTTTTTTTTTTTTTTTTAACCAGTATTGAAGCTTGCTTTTTCTTAAAACCTTTAACCTGCCTTCTGCATTTGGATCCTTTCTGAACTGATACATGACACAAAATGACAACAAACTATAGAGATGGAAAATGACCACAAAGTGCACAAAACAACTAAAAAGAGGCTAAACTACCCTACAAAGTCTGCGTGTCTTGCTCTTGTGTAAGTGGTGGGGCCTTTCACACACCTTTGCACAGGGGCCATTATCTCATCTTATACAATCTTTAGACCAGCATGTTTATATAGAGCATTTAAGAGTGACAATAAGACACCAAACAGAATATGGGGTTTTTGGGGGGGATTGGGTGATAACTAATTTTACTGATTGTACATTTTAATTGAAGTCAGTGCATATGATCTTGTTTATTTGTGTATTGTGAGACGACTGTTAAAGTCTGTAATATAAGCACCATAAACAAAGTCTTTGATTACTTTTCTGAAGTTTGCAATGGTAATTGAAACCACTGTTACATGTACAAAAACTTTAATGATATAGAGCCTATAAATAACTACAGCTATATGTAGTGCCAGCTGCTCTAGAGGTGTTGTGGAGCCTCCCTGATGCAACATAATGAGTGAAACTGTGCTTTGCTGCTTGTGCATGTGCACCCCCTGATTGAGATTTATGGAACAGAACACAAGTAATTATGTGGAAAAATGTGCCTTTGATTGGCAGAGATTTCTCTGGAGCATGGGGAAATGACTAAAAATATTGTCTCTGACCTTACTTTTCTTCTCCACTTCCTCATTTCACCCTCAGATTGCTCTGGAAAACAGTGTGTATGCTGGTCTGAAGTATGTTTGAGTGCCCACATGCTTACCTTATGTTCTGTTTTAATACATGCTTATGCACGGTCAAATCTATATGGGTTGCATGCACTTTGCAATAAAGTTCGGCCCTATCCACCTGAGACTTGAGCTATTGTTTGGTTGCGTTTTGTAATATCTCTCCTAGCTATTTGGGATTAGTAGGACCTGATAAAGAAACTAAGCACTGTCTATGGAAAAATAAGGATATTCTCATATGAGGACAATGGGGTTATTTATAATTGTATAAACTGTTTATTTCAATGCCTGAATATTGTTGTGCAGAAACAAAATTACAGACAACACATCTGTAATGGGAATACTCCCAATAATACCAGAGAACATGTGTGTCGGGTGAACGCAGCCTGGGCCTGACTCCTCCCTTGGCCAACCTTCTAATCAGTGCCAGGCAATACAAAGCACCTGCAGACCTCTGTCCCCCTCTTCCTGCCTCATGCCCTGTCCCTGCTTGTTTGTTTGCACAAGGTACCAGTTGACTTAGGGACGTGCGATACCACTATTTTTCCTTTTGATCTGATACCAAGTAATACCAAGGTTAGTAGCCTGATACCAGTACCGATAGATACTTTTATATGTTTACTTGTGTATTGAAAATGATGACTTTTACACTGAACACTTGTAAATGTGGTTATGAAAAATGTTTTTTATACCTCTGTATAAGAATTAAACGAGCTGCCAGATATCAGACTCTATGCAAATCAACAGGTCAACTGAAAATCTGAGCAAATCATATTTTTAAAAAATCTCTCAAAAAAATTGAAAATAAGAACCGTTGCTCTGAAATAAATCCAAACGATGCTTCTTTTTCTGTCTGCCATTACTGTGGAGCTTCATTCATTCTCCCCTCTGATGATGTGACTGACAGGGCTGCTGGCGTGTGCACGCGTATCAGTGCGTGAGCACCAAGCATGAAGAGAGTGGAAGCTGGAAGGAAAAGTAGTTCCTATATTCAACAAAAATTGACAACAGATTTCACTTTAGAATTGATGACAGATTCCGTGTCATAAAAGTATTTGTATTTCTTCTAAAAGCGGACTTAGGATCGATATTTTGATGTGATGTAAAGTATCAATATCTGGATCGATACACACATCCCTAATTTGACTTCCCTCCTGCCCTCCTGTATGCATAAGATGGCACACTTGAGGCGGTTCTCCTGCCCTTTTGACCACTGTTGCTTTGTCCACTTGTTTTATCCATTGCTTAACCCTTTTTTTGCTCACCTTGAGTTCAGTTTTTGCCTATATCATTTTATTATTTATGTTGTTGTTTTGCCCTGAATTATTTGTTCCTCAGTTACTTATTGCTTGATTGTTGAATGATTTTGTGCTTTAGTTTTTCCCATTTTCTTATAATTTTGTCATTGTCATCTTTATTTAGTTTCACTGTTCAGCCTTGAGCTACTTTTACAATTGTTTAGCCAACTGGGATACATTTGTTTTTCTTAATTATCCTCTGAGTTTTCATTATTTCAGGAGTGGACAGCCAGACTGGTGAGGCTAGGCGGTGGTGGGGTCCATTCACTTTTGTATGTGAGTATGTGGCGAGAGAGCAAAGGGAAAATCTACAAAGTGTTACAACAATGCCACTTAGGGGAATTTCACCCCCAGGAAATTCTACGCTCAAATTTTAAGGTCACACAGGTTCACAAAAAATACCACAGGGCATGGAGCTGTTTTCAATTTACAAAGGGAAACCAACAAGTAAAATAAAATAAACTAAACCCCTTAAACAGCTGACATGTCAGGTCTCGTGTTTTTCTTGTGAATCCAACACATTCTTATCCCAACTTGTCAAACACCCCCGCTTTGTCAGTGGATCTATACATCAATATACAGCACATTAAATACCCTCCTGCTTCAGTTTTGGACGTTCAGGGACAGCGTGTCAATTTTCGTTTGTTCTATGCATTGTGTCTTTCACAGGAAATACAGTTTTCTGTTGGTTTTGTGTGTACTGTCTTCCTGTCTTCATTCAAAACTTCATTTTTAGGTTTATTTCCCCAAGTTTACACAAAAAAAAGTCTGCGATTAGGTTTAGAAAAAAAATATAATGGTTTGGCTTAAAATAAGAACGCTTGTTACTAAAGCAAATATAATGTCACTAGTGTAGCATGCTACACATACTAGCACACTACATCGTTGACTTACGGTTCCACACGGGTAATAAACAGCGTCCTTTGCAGTGAAACTCTGGAATTTGATTGACCCATCCACCTCCCATCCTGTCCACCCTGTACGGACTCTTGCTCTACATTAGTGGTTCCCAACTGGTCCAGCCACAGAGTCCAGTATTTGAATACATTCAGAGTCATTCAGAGTCATCGCCATTTGTCGAGCTAGTTTGCGGTCTCTGTTCAGTGCCATCTGTTATTCACTCACTCTACAGCAGGAAACAGCATGTCAAAATAAAAGCTCTGTGCCAGAAATTCACTGCACTTCAAAATAAAGTGTGTCTTTACAAACTTGACACATTCTCGAGTCCCATTCAGAATGGACCCACGACCCACTTTTGTAACGCGACCCACCAGTTGGGAACCACATTTTTATTCAGATTTTAAGTGGCACACACATGTAAAGCTTCAGATAAACTCAGCTAGTTTTCTTAGAGTCCCTTCTCAGTCCCTTCCCTTCCCAAATAGATGCTGCACCAGTACAGTCCATACTGGTGATAATAATCCATACTGGTGTTTTGGATGACAGATGTCGTGTCACTGCACGTGCCTGGAATGTGTATTTCAACAGACAGATGGCTGAAGCCTCTCAGCTTCTTCTCTGAGGAAGAGAGCACATCTGCCGGTGTCCTCGTCAGGCCGCCTCTCCTCATGTCTGGGTAAATCCAACATGGCCGCAGGACTCGCAGCCGGGCAAGAGGTGACACGACGGCGTGGGCGTGTCGGTGCGTATTTGAGACGACAGACTTAAAAAAGGTCACGCAGACAGAAGAAGACTTGAAGCCCTTCGGGACTCGGCCTCCCGTCCCCGGGGACGAGGGCAGAGTTGAAGGGTTGAAAAGTTCATCCGCAGGGGAGAAGAAAGGTGGGCGAGGCAGTCATGCAAAAATCTGACATGAGGACAGGACGGGAGGCGGGGGCAGGATTAGCCCGGGCTAAGGTGACAGAGGACAAATAATAGGTGGAACAGAAGTGAGTGTTTTACAGCGTAAACTGAGACGGTTTATGTTTCCTTTGGCCTGAGTGCTAATCGTTTCCAGCTGCTGAGTTTTCTACATTCTTAAAGGACGACTTTTGAGGAGTTTGGTGACTTTGGACGTGTTGTGCACCAAAATCTCATTGGTTTGGTCAAATTTTCCCAAAGCTCAAATGCTCTCAAATGCTTTAAAGGTAAACCATGCAGGACTGTAGGTCACTCTTTGTAAACAGGCCTGGCAGCGAAAGTGAAAGTAAAAGCAAGACTCACTCTTATTTGGCGTTTTGCCTCGTTATAATTGCAGATTTTTCAGCGCTGTGTCTCTTTTCTTGGCCTTTCAGTCTGGCAGCTGGTTGCTACCTTCTTATAAAGCCCCGACCTCACCTGCGTGCTGTGTCCATTAAAGTCCTGAACTCAGAAAATAAGGAAATAAGAAGTAAGTAAATAAGACAATCCAGACAGGGCAAAGTTTCTGCAGCAATAAACCACACCTCACACTGAGAGCGGGTCATTGTGATGACGGAGAGGAGAACTTCTGTGTGAGACTGTACATTTTTTTTAATCAAAATCACGCACAGTAAATCTTTAAACATGAGGACAAGTTACAAAGCATCACAGCATGAGGTCTTGTGCATTAATGTCTTGTCTGCTGCAAAATGTCAGAAAATATAAAAAATAAAATATAAAAAAATAATTATTTCCTAACGTTATAGAACAACTGACTTTTTCTCTGAAATATGCTGCTAAAAAATGTGAAAAATATTGGAAAAAAATGGAAATCTTATTTGACTTTAAAGTGATCTTTTGTCTATATCTTTATTTTGTTTGGTGAATTTGGTTTTATTTCTGTCGCTATCAAGACATAGAGAATGGACTATAGCTGTTTATATGAATGAGTGGAGGACTGAAAAATACCCTGGCTTTCCAGGAATCAAAGTCAAGGATCATAAGGACCTTTGAGATCTTAAAGAAGTGGTTCCTAACTGAAACAAAAAGTATAAAAAAATAATAATTACTTCTAATGTTTGCATGTCCTCCACTTATCTATTATTCCACCTTTACTTCAGCCTCACGATGGACACTTTAAAACTGTTGTAAAAATCGATGCAACCAGATTTTATTCACATATTTACACACATATTCTTGTTCTTTGTCAAAACACCCGTGGGAGAAGTTTGTCTTTCTGGCAGAAAGCCCTCTGAGCAAACTTCTCTGAACAGCCTTCAAAACCTGGAACCAGGTGCACAAAACACTTAAAGTTTTCTCCTCCAGTGCGACAATCAAGGCTTAATTTCTTAAGGCTGAGGGACTCACACAGTCGCACAGAGTCCCTTAAAAGGTTTCCTTTGTTAAGGAAAAACTCATTTACTGCATTGAAAGAGAATTTACAGTCTCAGTAACACTTTCCATGAAGATTATTTGACTGAAGCAAGAGATATTCAGCTGGAATGTAACATTAGCTCGTAAGCTAACGTTAGCTTACAAGCAACCTTGTTTGAAATGGGGAAAGTGGTCAGCTAGCTAACTAGCTATAGCATATAGCACACTTGTGTCTGTGAAATCTTATTGTGTGACTAAAAACTCTGACTTACAATACATTGTCTTCAGAAGTGAGAGTGTGTCACACTTCTAGTATACTAGTGTATTATAGACAATAATCACTTATGATACAGCCTAGATTCTGTACATGAAAATGCATCACACTTTACTGAACACAACAATGAAACCTTATGATGAGACATGTATTATTATAGAGGCATCAATAAGTACGTCACTTTACAGTGATGATACTGCGTGGACTGTTTCACTACTACAGCTGATTGTTTAGGTGTGCACAGGTGAGTACAGGTATTGATGATGCATCATGAGCCCCATCAGTCAAGAGCATCCAGAAGACAATTATAATTCATTATAAGTCACATCTATAATGTTGTATGACTGTTGATAAAGTGCAGTCATGCAGCATTATAATTCACTATGAATGGCCTTATAATGCATTATAGATGTGGTCTTCGTAGAAAGTGTTATCAAAGTTTCCATGGAGATGGTTTGTTTGCTTGTGACACCTCGTATCGTCTCACAAAGTTGGCTCATAGTTAGTGAAAATATAGCAGAAATGAAGAAGACAAGAAAACCATGAAGGTCAGAGGAGGAGAAGGTTAAACTTCTGGAGGAATACAGTCACAGAAAGCACAAACTACAAAGTAAATGAGATCCCAAGTACCAGGAAACAGGAACTTGCTTTGGTTGCTAAGGTCTAAGGATTGTTGAATTATGAGACCAACACAAGGAGAAAACCAGAAATACTTAAGTGAGATTTTTAAGGAAACTTTAAAGAGAAGACTTAAGGGTGTTTTGTGCAACCAATTTTATTTTGAGGAAGCCTTAACTAGGACTTTGAGGAAAATTTCAAGTTGAGGTGTTTTGTGTGACCAGCCCCTGGTGCCTACATTACCCACAATGCATCACTTCAGTCAGAGCCAGGTGTGCTGGTGCTAGCAGCTAATGTAGCCTGGAGCCTGCAGCACAGATGAAGCAAACGAAGCACAGGTAGGTTTCGTCTCTGACTTTAATCGCTGCTCTGCAGAAATTAGAAACATCATCAGGAAGTGTGTGCGTCCCGCTGCGTCGTCTGACGTGTGACTTAAGTTGTGGTGTTTTAACTCCATGTGCTGGTGTCTGTGTGAACTGTCTGCTTCTTACATGTCCTGCTTTGTGAGGTGCTGCCTTACTCCTCTGAGCTCTTCATCCTGTTAAACTCTCCATGTTTTGCTGTGTGGTTTTATTCTTTGTTTAAATGGCCAGTTTAACATCAGGCCAAGAGACCAAAATGAGCCTTTTGGCTAACACAGGCACGTTCACAGTGATGTTGATCAGCAGGCCCTGAGGTTCCTGAGACACAATTCAAACAGCCTGGTCAAAAGTTTTCTGTTTGCCTGTTTCTGAATATCTAGCTCTACAGATGTGGTGATGACTACGATCAAACTAAATGAGGTCTTAGAGTCTGTATTTCCAACAAGCTTCAAAAAGTGTATCGTCATATACACATTAAAAACACAGCAGTTTACACCATACAATTAAATTCTTAATAACCAGTCTCCCCTCACACAACATAATAATATAATTAGAAGTTTGATTTTAAGAAACACAAATCAGCAGAAACAATGTGTGCTGCGCCCTCCTGATGACCCTGGTGTTGTAGATGTGGCTGCTCCTGAAATGAGGTGTGCAGTTTCTTCCTGTCCTGCAGAGACAATGAGTGAACTGGTGACGACACTCTGGACTGTTCATCTGTAGAAGTTGCTGAGGATGTCGGTTGGCACGCCAAACTTCCTCAGCTTTCTGAGGAAGTGCAGTCGCTGCTGCTCAAAGGTTTTCTGTTTGCCTGTTTATAATTGCAGCTCTACAGATGTCGTGATGACCACCTGCTCCTGCAGAGGGAACGTTCGATACAGATCAAACTAAATCAGGTCTTAAAGTCTGTATTTCCAACAAGATTTAAGATTCAATAAGTTTATTGTCATATACACAGTAAAAACACAGCGGTTTACACTATACAATTAAATTCTTAATTGCCATTCTCCCCTCACACAAAATAATAATAATAATAATTAGAATAAAATTAGATAAAAATTATTATCATGCAAATATTGCAACAAATCAGATCAAGTTAAATCTTTGTCTGTTTGTTACAATCACACACGTTGTCATCTAGTCAAGACGTCCAGTCCTTTCATATCCTGCAGATACTTAAATATAATAAATTCACTGTTGAGCAGGTACAACAGAGCAAACACTCTGTTGCCAGTTTATTAGGTACACCTAGCTGAAACTGCTGCAGTCTAATACAACAGTCCTGCAATAAATAAATCCTGCCTGTATAAGCGTTATGTTCAGACTGTTTTAGAGACGTGTTGGAGGACGTGGTTTGTTGTCCTGTTGAATGACATTGCATTAAACGCTTAGTAGTGTTTCTGTTAGTTGGACGGCCTGTGGGCAGAAGCTGTTGTCATCCTTGTTGTCCTGGATTCAACACTCCTGTAGCGTCCGCCTGATGGTTGAAGTGTCAAGAGACTGTGCTTGGGGTGTGTACTGTGAGCCCTCCCGATGACCCTGGTGTTGTAGAGGTCCTGGATGGATGGGAAGGCTGCTCCTGAAATGAGCTGTGCAGCTTTAATCATACGCTGGATTGCCTTCCTGTCCTGAGCAGAGGCTGCAGGTGAACTGGTGAGGACACTCTCGACTGTGTGACAGAGTCAATTAAACAGCGGTAATACATTGCTTCCACGTTTTAGCGCTGTTAAGCTGTTTATAAGTTCATTTTTCAGCCTAAACTTATTGTTTAATATGCTAACATATTTCTGCGTCACTTCATTTGTGTAGGGGCTCCAGTTATATGGTTGGAATTGATGGAGGATTTTGTTTTTACCTCTTGCTGTCAGTGCTGTCAGGAATAAACGCAAAGATATCCACAGTTTGAGCCTCTCTATATCAACACAATGCAGACAACACCTGAGTCCACTGGTTACAACTGTTCATCAGTAAAGATGCTGAGGATGTTGGTTGGCATGCCAAAGTTTGATTTCTTAAGACGTACAGTCACTGCTGGGATTTCTTGATGATCTGTGATGTGTTGTGAGACCAGGTGATGGCCCTGCTGATGTGGGTGCCAAGAAACCAAATGGTTTTACCTCTCATTACTTCTGTCTGACCAATGTGCAGTGGCATGTGCTGCCCTTTCCTCCTCCTGTGATCAATAATCATCTCCTTGGTGTGATCTGCATTCAGGGAGAGATCATTTTCCCTGTCTCCTGTACGATGTCTTTACCCCACCAGGAAATCCAAAGTGTGGGATCATTTTGAGAAGGTGAAGGACCAACCCAAGGTGATATGTAAACTCATCTTCATT
>JAPZEB010000024.1:31261939-31284246 GCA_029783705.1 Chaetodon striatus | reverse complement strand
ATTTTGCTGCAATGGACAAGGAATGGCTGATTCATAGAGATAAAATGAGAATTATCTATACGATACCTAATTTCACTACAGAAACCTAAAAAAAAAGTGACAGCTTGCTGGAAGGAGATCGCCATGGAACTAAAACCTTCTGGTACATCACAATCGCCAATAACAACCTAAGCTACTTGCTGTATGTCATTTCCAGTAAATATCACAATATAAAACATCTGCTTTCTGTTTTAAAAAAAAAAATGTTACAAACTTAGGAAGATAGCAAGAAGGCTACTCACCCATCTTTAAAGTTGTTATGTCTCTAGAATGAGTACACAGCTACTAGTGCATAGTGGTTTGTTTACATCATGTAACAGGAGTGCATATTAAATGGATTCAGTGTGGACAGACAGAGAGCTCTGATGTTACATGATGCGACCTGACAGATGCTTGTTTGGTGCTGTGACACTGTCAGTATGTTCCACCTTGTAGTGGCTGCCGAGTCAAGTGGGACACCTGGTAGAATTTGGTATAGCAGTCTGATTAGGTGTTTGGCTTAATACAGTATCAAACCAATTTCAACATTTTTACACCAGCCCATACATAGCTAAGAGTATACGCCTGGGTGTAAATAGCCACATTGGCTATTCCACCTGGCTCCAAATAGCAGTGTTGGCTATGGACACATGGGTGCAAACAGCACTTGTCTTATTTATCTACTGTAGCTTCATTAAGGGCTAGGATCTCATCAACCATACAACTGTCATATTACACCAGACCCAGGCACTGCCATCCGGGGTGGAACTGGACATAGCTCTATTTCACTCGCAACAATACAAAAATACAATACGGCATGGTTGTGGCAAAAAGGAATGTTGTAACTATTTGGAAAACTGAGGATGTGCCTTCTTTTAAGACCTGGTTGTCAGAAATTACCAATTTGTTAAACACGGAGAGAGTTAGATACAGTCTGTCCCTCAGCTTTGTAATCTTTTATAAACATGTCAATCATTCATGTCCTATTTGTCGAGAATGGCCGAAGTGTTTGCATTATTGTATAGATAGTGGTTGGACAAACAACATTTGTGTACTTATACTATATGCAGATCCATTCTGTAGTTGGTGCTGAACTTTGTGCTGGTCATGCTACCTATAAGAGCTTAATCTTTTTTTTTTCTTTCTTTGTCTTCTTTTGTCTTGCACTGTTTATTTCTGTGGGTGGGGGGATGGTGACTTGTACCTGTATTTGTGTTGTTTGTGTTAAGTTTCCAGAATCTCCCTGTTTCTAAACAATATACAGTATTTTTGATATCCTCATATATCTTTCTCAGCACTGACCTGCTTCGTATTTATACATCTAACACTCATACCCAAGGGGATCATTTAAGTGTAATCTAATCTTGTGCATAATCACATCCTGAAACCACAGTCGTGCAGCTCCACAGGAGCAGCAGGGATTAAGTGCCTGGTTTAAAGGGCACTCCACAAACACTCTGGGGATTCAAACCAGTAACAAGCTGCTGCCGTCACTGTTGGACGAAAAGCTGGTTTGCAAACAGACGTTGTAAAATTGCCAGTTAGTTGACGAACCGTGCCGTGTTCATCAGACTTTTTCCGTCAGTCCGCTGCCAAGTTAATCTTGTTTGTTCGATTTACCTTTTGTTGTTATTTTCCCGTCTTGTCCTGAAATGACTGCAGTAGGAGTGAGATAAACACATTGCTGTAGATATGGGTATTGTTATTCACAGAAGAGCACAGAGGCACAGGCACATAAACACATGACTAAAGACAAAGCATTGTAATTTTCAGGAACTGTAATTTATTCCTCATGGGCTAATGAAGTTTTATAGATAAAAAATCTCTTTCTATCACACACACATACAGCTTTTGCTCTCAAGTATAATGCCAGTTTGCGTCAGTTGTAGTAAGTCACTTCAGACTGGTTAAACCTGTTTTTTATACTCGTATTAAGAGCCACTGTATTGTAAGACTGATGCATTTGTCCCAAAATAAAGGTGTTCTTTGTACTAGAAGGGTTGCTGGAGTTTTGACCTCTTTCGACTTCTTTCTCCTCCCCATGCACCTTGAAAGTAGGTGATGTTGTGCCAGAAACCCCCACAGTGCTTCTACATAAGAAGTGAAACATATAATGTTCTTTTTTAAAATTAATTAATAACTACCTGTTTGGTTGCACACTTATTTTTTACTCTGACATTTAGAAATGTGGAGTGGTTTGTTGTTTGGGTTTGTTAATCTGTTTGAAACAACCAACATGTTTGTATTTTCACACACTGAACTGAAGTTAATATGAAGTTTGTTTTGTCATAGAATTGCATCTCACTAGCTGGTGTGTACAGTGACCTGTATCGTTCAAGTTGCACAAGGGTGCCTCACAGTTGTAAGTTTGTGTGTGCAACTACCTGGGTCCATCTGGAAATAATGGAGTTCCTACGTATTTGATGAACACCAAAATGGTCTCCCACAAATATGTCAGTGGTGACTGTTGTAGGTACACCTGTACAGTCTATTGCAGTAACATACAACAGTTCTGCCATTAATTGTACCTTTTTAAAAAGATCAAAATGTGTGAATTCAATTATATGTTCGAGATCAGAGTTAAAGGTGGTGTTGTAATAGACTACATCATATTCTGTCTGAATAATAGTTACACCTCCTTACAACACAATCTGACACATCATCACCAACTATGACCTCAATTCTAAAACATAATTTGATTAACACCTCTATGACAGTATAAAAAGAAAAAAAACAAACATTATTGGCATCCTTAAAGCAGACTGTTAGACTGCATTAAATTGTACAAGTTTACCAAATGAAGTGGCCACTGAGTGTATAATTGTCACATAATTGCATGCAGTGGCAGTCCCTGATGTATTGGTGCCCCAGGCCAATGCTCATTTTGGGCATGGACTCGGAGTGTTGCCATGGAGATGAGTTAGGTGTAACTCTAATGTTAAAATTTAAGCTGGCACTTAGGATCAATTCTCAAAATCTCAAAAAAAAGAAAGAAAAGAAAAACACTGATGGACATTCTTTTTTAAACTGATTTAAAGTAGAGACAAAGCGGGCTCAGTAAAAGGCTGAATGGCTCCTTTACTTCATGATGACTTCTCTTTAACTGCTGCAGTTAAACAGTTTGTTACATCCCATGTGGTAATGAACCAGGAGTCTCATTGCTCTGTTAAACCTGAAGCAGCCTTTCATGTGATTGGAACCGTGTTTAAACAGACCAAGGACTTTACAGGTTGTAGTGTGTTTTCTGCAGCGATGCTGTGGAGATGAGACCGGCCCACCTGTATAAGCAGAACACACAATTCTATTTTATTGGTGAATTTTCAGACTGTAGATATGTAGTTTCTGCTATCATGATGTCAGTGGGGAGTTTGTTCCACCAGGACCAGGCCAGGAACGCAAACATTCATGACTTGGTTGGGAATTAGCCTGGCCCCCTTTGTGTTGAGGAGGTAGCAGGCTGATTGGCAGAAGCAGAGTGTAGTGGATGGCCTGGGGTGTACACTTTGATCATGTCCTGCATGTAGGATGGGCCTGAGCCATTCCCAGCATTATAGGCAAGTTCTAGTGTCCTAAATCAGATTTTAGCAGTCACTGGTAGCCAGTGCTGGGTAGGGGGGAGCTGAGTAGTGTGGGAGAACTTGGGTAAGTTGAAGATCAGCCAGGCTCCTGCGTTCTGGATGATGCTGTATGTGATATGGCAGGAGTAGTTAGAGGCCTCCGATGTTTAAACCTTTTCTGATAAAAAGTCTTTTGGGGTGTCTGCAGATTCTAAAAAAAGTATTAAAATGTTTTAAATACAATTTTATAAATATTAATTTTGGCCTTAAAAGTCATTAAACTCTTTATATTTGCAGTGTCTCAACTGTCACAAACATTTTATTTGATCCCTATCCATATTTTAATTTCTGGGTCAAATCTCTTCTCAAAGCTCTTCTGTGTGAGCGTCTAAATTTCTGATCGTACAAATCCTTAAATCCACCACTGGACCTAATACTTACTACTTTGTAGTTACACTTAAAGTATGGCAAAATGTAGATTAATCTAACTAAATATAATAATAATCATATTCCTACATAAACCTTACCTCTGCACTGGATCACATGGATACTAAATAACCTTTATACTCAGGGTTATGCTTACCTGCAAAGCTTGAATTAAGAAAAAGATGATTTGTCCAAAAATGAGTCTTAAATTTGTTAAAAAATGATCGTGAAAAAGTTTTATAAAGCATTAGATTTAAGTGTCTGATACATGTAGACACACCGGTCTTTGTTATATTAACATAGGTAGGTAGGTAGGTAGGTAGGTAGGTAGGTAGATAGGTGAATAGATAGATAGGATGACGGATTGAGTGTAGGAGCCCTCAAAGATGAATTCTTTTATTGTATTTGACCTAAATATTGTTGAGTACTTGGTCTCAGCAGTGGAGAAAAAGCACACTTTGTTCACTAAACACTTTCTCAACAGTAAGTCCTTTTGGAAAAGTAGAACAAGGTTTTTTGGAAACTGGAGCAGTTATGAGATACAACCTGTTCTTGTTTTCCTGGGTCAGTAGCAGAACATTTAGAGCTACTTTGCACCCTGTAACTAAAGTATGCAAATATTATCAACCAGTCTGTCCACTGTTGTGGATGATGACATGCTGTTGCTCCTGCAGGCCTCCCTCAGGAAGATTTTGTTTTGTCTTCATATTCGTACTCTGTCCTCTGTAATAATTCTGCATAACATGAAAGACATGAGTGTAGATTGATTCTATGGGGATCGACCGCTGCAATTTTGCAATTCCACTTCAACAAAAGATGAACGAGACAATACTCTCTTACAGTGTCACACTTTATTGATGCTCGGCACGTGGTACACAGGACAAAGGTTGGTTTGAAAGATACACCTCAATGGGAGGCTGTCAGTCTTATTTATACCTTCACGCTGTCCCATGCTCCCTTCTGTCAATTGCTGCCTCTTATTAGTTTTGGCCTTTCTGTGCAAAGAATAGCAGGCCAGGCCTGATGGGCCAACTTCTGTCAGAGGCACCTATCATCTGGTCTTAACAAAAGTATTGCCAGCTGAATATTGTTATACTGGAACAAACCTTTATTGGTCATGCTTATTCTATGGACCCTCTAGTTATATTTACAAGACCCTGTGAAGCAATCACAAGCCCCTCCTGCCAGACGACAATGAGTATATGCATGCGCTCCATTCTATAACCCAGTGTTACCCCTAAATTCATTTAATCCCATTTCATTGAAGTGTTGCACATAGCTCATTCACTTAGCCCCTCCTAGCCCAGCTCTCTCCCTTCTTTATCAGACCACACATGAAACAAGAACTGGCAACCTAACGTCATTCATCCCCACCGTTCCTTCACCTCACTCCCTGCCGCTGTGGACTACTTCCCCGGGTGCAGCCCATTGTGGTGAGGTGGTCCATAGTGGCAGGGAGTGAGGTGGAGGACGCATTGTGAGTTGAGACTCTAGCTAACATGAGCCGCAGATGTGAGCCTTTGGCCACAGTTCACAGAAGGCTCCTTCCCTGAAACACTTTGCTGATATTAACATTTGTTTTATTTCATTTATTGTCAGGCTCTCTTTTAGACTCTCTTTTTGATAAGTCCGACTTCCTTTTTGGGGTTGCTTTGCAGTCTAGGCAGTTGTTGCCAATGCTGGAATAGCAACCTTCTCTGCAGGATTCTCCATCATTAAAGCAGGCTTTCAACAAAGGGACGTCAGAGCATTTCATTTCTTGATTGCTGTCAGAATGTAAAATAAGTTTCCTAGTCTAGCTTAAAGGTTCATATAATTAATAGAGGTTACATGGTACAGATTTGAATGTAGTAAAAAATTAAACATGCTTACATGTGCAATATGATTATGCATATGCAATGTATAATTTCCCCTTATGGCTTTCTACCTTGCATTCACTTGAAATGAAGCTCCAATTTTATAAACCCAATTTAAAGTTATCCTTTCAGTCATAAGCAAAAATGACTCATGGTCAGAAAATACTGCATTTTTAATTAATTGGATGTGGTAAATCACAGGACGGTTTTGTCCAAGTTTAATGCAGTTAATACTAAATGTAAATGTTTTGATAGACCTACTGAAAAAAGATATTTTCTCTATTATTTGGTTAATCTGAAACATGCCCTTCCCAATGACCTCTTGATCGAGTACAGAAATTGCTGCAGATTGATTTTCTGTAGATTGACTGATTGATTCTACTCTAAATGTAACAAATAAATAGGCGTCTGTGCTTATTGCTTATTGATTAAATTGACATTGAGTTGGCTCAGTGGTCGCATATGACAAAAACAAATACAGAGTAAAGCTTAAAGTATTTGTAGTGTGAAATATTGGTTGGATTGTTTGAGAATTTGACAATCCAATCACATATCCAATCCTGTAAGGGAATGCACAGTACAGGTAGTGGTCTAAATTTTAACACTCATCCCATAATCCCTCCACATTACAGATGAAGTAAAGCCTGACAGGTACTGGGGATGTTGTCAAGGGCATCATGACAACAACCATGTTTCTTTGTGTGTGCATAAGAGTGCCAGTGATTTTCAGGTGTGTGTGTGCCTGTGTTTATACCTCATATTACTAAGTTCTTGTATACTCTTGTTTAGAGATGCACACAGAAAGAGGCACATATGGTAGTGTTCCCACCTCTCCTTCTGTCTGTTCCCCTGTCGGTGTGATGTACCAGAAGACATCCCACACTGGGATCAGAGCAGTGCTGCCTGTCTGACTCTGTGTCAAACACTGACTCTTACGTGCATTATGTTGCTCCTGTGGTGCTGCATTGCTTCAGTGGTTACAGCTGTTGGCTCACTCTTCAAAGACCTGGGTCTCTGCATTGTGTTTCTTGTGCTCTGTGTGCAGAACTTAACAATAAGGATGGTCAGGGGCAAGTAAAATGCCTTGTCAGGCTAGTAAATCAAGCAACTTACTTGCCTGATTGGGCAAGTGGTAAAGAAGAATTAGACGTCCTGTTTTTCCAGAGCTGGTAATAAAAGCAGCTAAGGGGTGAGCCATCTGGCTTCCTTCTTGTCTCTGTTGGAAGGACACGCACAGTACTCATTGTGCGCTAGCAAGAAAATGGCGGTTGGTGAAGACACAGTTTATGAGATGAAGTGCCAGTAAGCATTTAAATTATAAAACAAGAAACAGGAGTGTAGTTGGATGACTGAACAGAATGTAGGCTGAACTCCAACTATGTATTGCGCAGTTTGAGAGGAAGGTTGTATAATGTACATGTAAAGGCACACCAAGTTTCCGAAATGTCACTGGAATGCCATAAGAAGAGCCAACGGCATCTTGCTTGCTTGTGCTCCTGTGAGAAAATGAAGCTTTGCTACGGTCACTAAGGCCATCTTCACACCTGGTATTAACATACATCCTGGGTGATGTGATAACTTGTGGACAGCCCTTACTACTGGTTTCAGTGCATCTTGAGATCTGATTGCCCAGACAACATTTTAAGGTGGCCTTATTCTTTCAGCAGTATGTACACTCTTGTGTCCTGGGCCACATTGAAGGACCACCTACTAAGCTGATGCCCCAAAAAATTACAGCTAACGGTCATTTCGACATCTGCCATTTCGCACCAAAAAAACAACAAAAAACCAACACATCAACACATTTAGTCTTTGCAAATGTTAATGATCTAAGTGTTTATTTGCATTTAGAGCAGGGAAGTGAGATCCGATTACAAGTGGTCACTTGTGACGCATATGGAGATGCAGTCTAATTCCAGATGTGAAAGACTGACAGACAGACAGAAGGACATAGAGCTGTCCAGGTTAGGACATGTTAATAGTTATGACAGCAGTTTTGTTAATGGTTAAGTTTTTTTTTTTCTAAATCATGAATACCAGACTGCTGCCACGAAACACTAGCCTCATAGCCAGAAACTGTAAATCCTCTACGGCACCTGTAATGGATGGTAACACGTTTCATCTTGTCACTACATAATGGGTTAGGTTGTGGCCCCCATCACTGTGAATAAAAAAAAGCTGGTGTTCATACTTGCCCTTTCCATGGACATCAGAGGTCACGATGCAGAGCAGCAGTGATGGGGCTGACAGGGAAGTTGGCCAAATTAAGGACTGGTATACTGGTGTATTGTATATAATATATAAAGGTGTGGAACATTTTCATGAACATTACTGTGTTGTCATTGTTAATTGATGTACAGTGTACCTCATAAATACACACATGTACAAACTGAAAAGTGTGTTTGTTGACAGCTGACCTGAGCTGACTTTCGCACTATCTGTAAAGAGCTGGCTGAACAAAGTGCTGTCCAGTCATGTAGTTTGATGTCAAGCTGCTAAGATACTGGCCGGTGTCCAAAGGCCGTTCAGAAAGAGGAGGAACACTGACAGATGGAGGGAGTATGGAGGAACAACTGAGGTTAAGACAATTAGCCGAGAGAGACAAAGCAAAATAGTTGAGTAGGGAAAATAAACAGATGGATAAAGAGAAGATGAAGGGCAAGATGGAAAAAGACTGAGGAAACAAAGAGAGTAATTTCTGGCCCATCATAACATTTTTAAACTTCAGCGTCCTGTCCATCTTCTCTTGTCTGGCAGTCTTCTCACTTGCTTTTTACTTCCTTCATTCCTTCCTTCCTCTCTATACTTTCTTTGTCTGTCTGTTCCCTTACCCCAACATTTTATGTCTAAATTTAATTAATGTACTCTCCTTTCACCTCAGGAGCTCAGAGTCCTTAAAGTGTGTCACTGCTCTCCTCATGTCACCACCTTTCATGCATGTGACCCACTTTGAGTCCAGACTCATGGTTTATGAATCAGTAAAAGTAGAGATTTTCTCTAGTATTGACAAGCAAAAAGAAATGCTGTCATCAGCTGTCAGAAGTGGTGGTGGGCTTGGAAACACTTGATGCAAAAACACATATTGGTCCTGTTGTATAAGCCTTTTAGAAAGAAACTAACTGCAGGATGAAGGGACATCTAGCCACCACCATTTATCACCAAACACAATGGAAACAAAGAACATGGCTTACATTACTGTCAGAGGAGAAATTCATAAACCCATAATTTAGAAGCTCTTTTTATACAGTTGTCCATTAATCATTGCGAGTTTTATAATATTGAATACAGCAAAACCTCAGAACAAACATGCAATTGGTGCTTAGATTTGTCAGTATGAAAAATGTTGCGAACTTGAGCATCATTCAGGAGGTAATCATTTGAACATGCTGGAAAATCATAGTAAGTATGCTGTGATTTGAGTAACAGCCTAATCTGGTCACAGATGACCTCTATGTCCTGTTTTTTTAATAACCTTGTCTAAAGCTTTATGACATCTGCTCAGTGACAAAAGAGCTGTCAGGATTAAAATAAGGTAAACAAGTTTCTCTTAGGTCACCGGTCCCATTATGATATGCTCTACTTATTAAATGGTCAAAAGAAGCAGGGAGCCGATGTGCGTATGTAGACTTTTATGGAGGTTGGTAAATTATTAATAATCATCCAACTGGACAAGTTATTATACAAATAAATGCATTAAAAGCTGTAATTTCAAAATGACTTATCCAGCTATTTAAGTGGTACTACTTGATTTTACAAAATTATTATGAAACAATTACTCTATTAACTGAAATTCACTGGCTACTATTTTGATAATTGATTAATTGTGTCAGTCATTTTCAAGCAAAAAAAAGTGGTTCCAGCTCCTTAAGTGGGAGAAATGGTGTGTGGGACACAGTGTAAAGAGAGAACTCCGTGTCTAACCCTGTAGGATATGTGAGGTTTTACTGCATAACAGCTTTCATGACTCCTGATGGTTAATTTCTCACTCAGTCATCTCCCTCTTTTTTTATTACTCCATCTGTGTCTTTCTCATTTACCCCACCTCCCTTCATCCTTTTCACAGCAGTAATAATAACAGATCTGATGTCACAGTTGCCATGGCAGCCATGTGATGACTCGGCTGGTTGAGAAGGCCTGGTCGTCTGGTGGTTGATTTCAGTCACAGGCTAAATACAACTAAATTGTACAGGATATATTAGTTACAGTTCATATGATTTTTGTAGCATATATTAGAATTCAAATGGAACGAATAAATGGATTATTATTATTTACCAGAATAAAACAGAGAGTAATTTGTTAGAGCAGATTATGATTAGATTGATTTGGATCAAACTTTAGTCTGTGTAAACAAGCCCATAGTTACTGTCAGTAGCAGTGATTATGGTACAGATTTGATGCTAATACATTTAATGAATTTCCAGCTTGATTATCAGTCTGTTTGAAATTAAAACTGCCACTTATTTATCATTGAGTGTTTTCAGTGTTGGGGGGGGGGGTGTTAGTTTTTAAAACCTGTTTCACTACAGATTATTTAGTACATGCCCTAAAATGGAATTTGTAATGTATTCCATTAGATCAAACTGAGTAATTTATTTGAAAAACTTTTGATTATTTTCGGAATGGGTTCAGAGTTCTCTTACTTAGCTCATCTATCTGGGTCTTATATTTCCTTGCCAAAACAGTGTCTCCTCTGCCGTTGTCGTGTGAAAGGTGTGTGGCACACACTTCTGTTAATGGGAAATGCGTGATTCATATGAATTTTTACATTTTGTCTTAGCAGCAAGGGAGCGTTGCTGTTTCTCCATGCTGAATCCATTAAATATGCACTTCTGTTACATCATGTAAACAAACCACTTACCTATCTGTGCGCTTGCGCTGGAGATTTAACCACCTAAAAGTTGGGCGAGTACTCGCTATTTTCCTACTTTTGTGCCATTACACAGAACACCTTTTTTTAGTGATTTCTGTTACTCAGAGATACATCTATAAAAAGATATTAATATATCTCAAAAAAAAAAAAATATTTAGGTTGTTTACCTCAAACTATCCCTTTCACACCACCTCAACAACAGCAGCAGCAGCAGTGTGGTTTCATAACAATTGTTATACAACAGTTCTACATCCACTGAACTGCTCTACTGAACCAAATACTTGAGCCCCATAGCAATAAAAAGTCAATTAGCCAGCCAGTGAAGCGGGGCAATCAATCAACCACCCAATAATTCTGACTCCTCAGTGTAACAGTCCACCTTGCCTTACATGTCACATCAAGGACTAACAATAACTTTGTTTTATGTACAACAAATATAATTGCAGATTCTTAATTTTGCAAAATCCTTATTTTATCAAACAAATTAAAATGTAAAAAAAAAAAAAAAGAAGGGCTGAGAGTATATATGATGATATCGCTTGTTTTTACTGACAGTGCAAAACCCAAAGCTATTCAATTTACAATGAGATTAAAACAGAGAAGTACCAAATCTTCTCCGTTGAAAAGCTGGAACAAGATATTTTTGTCACTTTTCCTTTGTAAGTGATTTTTAACGATTAATTAATTATCACCATTGTTGCTGACAGTTAATTGGTTAAATTTTTCAGATCTAAAATGATCCCAGAGCACACTGTTAAACCTCTAAGTTGTCTCTTTCCTGTAGTTCTACTAAAGGTGATCCTGATATGTTACAGACCCAGATAGGTGGCCTAAATCTGCTGACTACAAATCCAACAACAGATTTTAACTGTGTGCCTGAGTTAAGAACAAAGAGGTCAGCACGACAGCTTAATACACACACTCCCCATTATAAAAGTACTATTAATAATAGAGAACTGGTTAGGTCAAATGATACAGGATGAGTTCAATACAGAGAAGCAGATTAGTTGTAATGGTGGAAATGTCAGGGTTAGGTAAGTGTTCTGCAATACTGATGTTAATCAATTAATTGCAAGTACATGTGCTCTGTGTGTGCTCATGTACAGTCATAAATTACCTGAACAGACGCCCGTTGTGTAGAATCACACAACTTCTGTCTACACAGTTGTAACCGATATAGGTCAGTGTGTATTTCTGAGAGAGTATCTGTATCTTTTGGGTTAGTTTAAGCAGGCCACAGGGATAAAACCAGAACTACACACACACACGCACACACACACACACGCACACGCACACACACACACACACACACACACACACACATTGTCCTGCTGAGTCTAGTTCTCCTATAAATACATTTTAAATTGAGTCAAACTTTCTTCTTCTCCATCTAGGTAAAGGTGCCTTTTTTTTTGGTTCATCCTCTCTCTCGCTCTACCACCCTGAGCCGCCTTCCTCCTCCTCCTCCTCCCCCTTCTTCCCTCCCTCTCTCTCTGTCTCTGTGATGCCGGGCTGTGGGTGAGTGTATGCCCGTGACCAGACTGAAGCTGGGGAAGCTAAAGGTGGTACGGCGGCAGCTGCTGCAAAGGTACAGAACAACACACACAACACCATCACCACCAGTCACTGATAATGCTAACAGCCCAATGTAATAAAGATATGTAGCAGTCATCAGTGTTAATATGAGTTTGTACTGCCTTATACTGCCTTGTACGGCCATATGTCGTCCATCACAAAATAAAAAATATACTCCCTATTGTTACCCAGCCTCACAAATAGTTTGAGTTGGTGAAGATTTGTTGGTGAGTACTTGAAGTTTTCAAGATCCTCTGCCTCCACCTTAGCTGAATATAATTTCTTTGGTAAATTTTTGTTACTTTGCAAAAACAACCTTAGCAACAGCGTCTCTTTTAAACAATATCCTGGTTACTCAGGATGATCTTCAAACTTTGCTGTGTGCCATTTTAATGGAGAACTGTTTGTTCAGACGTTAAACAGCTTGTCGGTGTCTGTACAGAAGGATGAGTCACAGTGTGTCTGTATGGAGGTAGCCTGAATGCATCATCCAAAGAAGGCTATCTTCTCTTTTTTTTTTTGACAAATTGGTATGACTTCATATGTTTATGAAACACACTGAGAGAGTTGTTAGCATTTTATTTGATCCATATTGAGGTATTTGGTCAAAAATATTGTCACATTAGATTTTCATCATATCACCCAGCTGTAAAAACTGCAACATCAATGTGCAAATTGTTAATTAAAAAGAACAAGGACAAATTACAGGTTTGATATGAGATTTGTTAGCTTCAGAGCTCAGAGAATCTGTTTATCAACAGGAAACTAAAATCAGAGTGAAACCTGCTATCAGAACAGAAATTTTACACCAAAGGTTGCTCAATTTCATCACAATTTCTTTAGTTTATAGTGCTCCACATCCACCTCCTATAAAACAGTGTACACAATTGCTGTTTACCAGAATGCTTGATCTTGAAAAATCTCTAAAATGTGCAGATAAGTTAAGATAAAACCTTATTTATATTTGCAATTTGCAATACAAAGTGGGACGAGTGCAAGTACAAACAGTACAAATGTAAAAAGTCTACATTAAGGTGCAACATGGTCATGCTGTTCAGTGCCTTTTAAAATATATACATACAATTTTTGTGTGTGGGGTTTTTTTTTCAATAATATCTGAAAGCTCCAGTCAGGTAACTGATGTTTACTTCATTGGTTCATTCCTAATGGACTGTACCAGGTATGAACACCAGCCGTTTGTCTCCTGTCTGGCTGGCCTCTATGGTTGCCAATGGAGACGATACCAGAGAGCCCGGGCACAGCCAGGAGAGTGCTGCTGCAGCAAGGTACACACACACACACACACACACAGAACCATCTATAAGCAGTGAGTTGAGTTTGGTTAGTTTGCTGATCATGCAGAGAGTATTGATTCCTCAGACAGTTTTCGTCTGTCCAGCTTGCTGACTCCAACACTCAGCTACTGCCTTTCTTTGAAAAATATCAGCACATATATACCCTGTCAGCGTGTTGCAAAATATACTGCTTTCATATGCACTTGGTAATATGATTGACTTCCTCTGTATTTGTCAGATTGTGTTGCATCGGGGAATTACTGTTTTGTCTTCTATCATGATTATACATCTTTTTAACATAGGAAAATGTTATTTAAAACACTGGGGCTAGGGGTTAAATGATTAAAAACTAAAAGTAGTTCTATGTGTAGAAGTGGGTAGTTTGGCAAGACAAACATGACACAGGACTTCACATCACACTGTGTGTGTGTGTGTGTGTGTGTGTGTGTGTGTGTGCGCGTGTGTGCGCTTGTGTGTGTGTATGCATGTGTGTGTGCACGCGCATCCGTGTATCTGTGTGTGCATGTGCGTGTGTGTATACTTGTGTGTGTGCATTACAGGTGGAGTGTGGCAGTTTTGGCCTCCTGATCCTCACCTTCTTCCTGAGTTTTTTATTCCTCTATTTCTGGAGTGAAGCTCAGAACGACTACATCGACTTTGACTGGTGGGTCACACACAGCACTGTTTATATATGGTGACCAGTGCACACACTCACTTTGGTTGTAGTGTGATTTTTTTTTTTATGATTTGTCGGATATTTGTTGTCATCAAAAAGAGGTTAGTTGTCTTTTATAAACAAATAACATAAAAAAAGTAAATTGATCTTCCCAATAATGAACAAATTAATGTATGAAGGGACCAACCCATCATTCAGACTTGAGGCACAATGAATTTGATGACAGTTTTTCTTCTGTGTTTTTTAAGGTTTAACTTTGGGACTCTCGGTTTCTGGTTTCCCTGGTCTCTGGTCCTGCTGGTCGTTGCTGCTGCTCTCTTCACATACATTGCCCTGCTATTGGTATGATATGATTTCAGTTTGTGTAGTTTAAGCACTTGCACAGAGATGACAAATGATTTGAATTAACAGCCTTTGTTACTGGGGACTGTCGTTTCTAAATTGAAGGCTGCCATGTCAAATCTCTGGATGTGTGGTCATGCCTTTACAGCTACTGTAGCATTAGCTTCTGATCTGACCAGAGATTTTTCAATAGTAAATTTTCTCAGCCAGAACCTGTGCTATATGAGACAGAGGTACACATTACCCCTTGATCTCAGTCACTCTGTGACATTTAGGAGCTTTGCCACTGCCTGGGGTGACAAATATTATGCAAGACTTGTTTTGTGATACAGAAAAATGTACACTTTGAAGTAAAGGAGAAATCTGCATCAATTTATGGCCTCTACACCCCTCTAAGTCCGAACCATGTGTTTGTTTACATTGCAGGACTCAACAGTAAAGCCCCTTTCCCACTGCACAAAAACCCACTAACACCAATCAACATCTGGCTTTTATTTTTAATGGGAAAGATTACAATCCTGGGTCAAGTGACTCTTTAGTAGTCACAGGTTTTTATGAACTCCAGCTCTGATTGGCTCTGATGGACTGATGGAAATATAACACCTGGGTGGACGCACGCCTCCATCTCATTCAGACTCACCCTGAGTCTGGGTTTGCAGCTACCTGTACTGGAGAGCAGCGTGAAAGCGGGGCAACTGAGGGGTCTCCGAGTGATAATTTGAATCTTTAATTTGGATTTAAGGAGGCAGATCAAGTGTCCCTAGAATGTCCTCACAAATCACATTGTGTAATGCAGACTGCAGGGTAGCCTCTGATTGGCCTGATTATTTCCAGACCTCTTGTGTCACTAGGGGCACGCATTGTAGTTTGTTTGCATGTATGTTCTGGACAGGTCAAAACTGATATTTTTTACGAGTTGACATTTTGTCTCAAAATAAGCACATTTATCGTAGAGAAGAAATATAACACTTTTTAATAAATATCTAAACATTGTTCAGGTGCTGGCGGTGTGTCTTCTTTCTGAGGGTCAGAGGCTGTACCTTCACTGGAGCCACAAGGTAATAATAATAATCGTAACCACAATAATAATAATCATCATCATCATCATCATCATCATCATCATCATCATCATCATCATCCCTATAAATGAAAACAAACATAGACAGACAGTTCTTTGTATTTTTGTGTTTTCCCTTGCTACAAGTTTTAGTAAATTGTGTTTTGTTTTGTTTTTTGTCCTGTGTTTGTGTCAGACTGGCATTGTGGTGACATTGGCATTCTCAGTCACAGCCACTGCCGTCTTGTCTGACCTCTGGAGCAAAGAATGGAAGACTCTCCTTCTCTCCCTGCAGGTCAGTCAATTCTGATATTCCAGCCAGCCACAAGATTTCAGTGAAATGTTTGAGTCCATGCTGAAATTTTGGTTCATCCCTTGTCATCCTCTTCCTCTTTTTATCTTTAGGTGACAGCACCTTTCCTCCATGTGGCTGCAGTCTCGCTAATGGTGATTCTCTCCTGGCCACTAGCGTTGCACTTCTTTCGCATGAACAAGAAAGGTACACAAGCTGATTAGTGTTTATCTTTGGAGTTGAGGTGGTGCTTTGGGACTATTTTTCATTCTAGAGTAATTATTGTAACATAATCAGAAATAATTATTTAAAACCTGTTCACCCTTGCTGAGTATGTGTAACTCTTTGCGCATCACCTTACTTGCTGTTTGGGAATGGTATAGAGACAGGGTGACAAAAGAATGGAAACCTAGAGACAAAAACAACCAATATCAGTAAGTGGAGTGAAGAAAGAGCTGAAGGACCTTGTTAAAATGACACATTGTTGGCAGAAAAACTTAAGTTGTATCAGCACTGAGTTGCCCCGCCCGACAGGATTAAAGCTAATCTGAAATCAAATTTACCTCTCAGCAACGGGACTCACTTGTCTGCCATTGCTTATACAGCTGTAGACCTTCATGCCATCCTGCTATGTCTCTGTCTGCTTCCTTATAACAGAAAATCAATGTCTCATTTTCCTACTCTCACTCTTCTCTTTGTGTCCGTGATGCTTTCTGTCTTCTTTCATTCACAGTTTTCTAAAGTCTCCATCATTCAAACCTCCTTTTATTATCTGATCTGACCATCTTGCTGTTAATTTTTACTTGCCTTTAGGTCACCGGGCTGTCTTGTGTCTGACTGCCTTTTCCTCTCCACTGAATTGACTTTGACCTGTATGTCCCTCTCTGCGTCTCTCTTCTCTCTTTTTGGTCTCCATGGGTACTGTCTCGGGTTGCCATGGTGATTCAGCAGGGTAGAGTGATGCTGAGTCATGTCAGGGGTCTCTCGCTGGCAGGAGATAAGGGAGGGATATTTGCCAAAAGCAGAGGATGTAATATAGCTCTCCCCTTTTCTGCTGTATTGATTTGAAAGTCAGTGGTGAAAAGGAAGTACATTTATTTTTTCAAAGTACTGTAGTTAAAGGAACAGCACTCCCCAAAATATTATTAGGTAATTATAATTACCTACCCTATGCTTTATTGAAAATGTGAAAAAACACTTTGTTTTGAAGTAAAAGGGGTCCATGTTTAGAAACGTAAAGTATTTTTCATAAACACCACAGGTGTGCTACTTGTCCATGCCTGGCTGTTTATGCAGTATATGTTTGCTGTAAAAGTTAGCTAATTGGCACAGACGTTCTTATTTCAGTGAGAGTTTAAGATACTTTTGAAATTGGTGGTATATGAGCAGGGAAACAGAGGAAAAGAGCTGTGGCATTTGCTATCTATAATGACCAGAATGCACTACGCCGCACTGGATAAAATATCTTGCTAGTGAGTGACATAATGCTGGTGTAACAGTTCTCTCACAGGAAACATAACAAATATATAACAACCGACTGCTAACAAACAATCTCGAATTACAGTTAAATGATAAGCTAAAATATATTTCTGAAAACAAATTAGTAACAGTAACAGAATCTTGGTTTATATTTTATCAGCAATGCTTGGTTTTACTGTTAAAAGTCAGAATTTTCAGCCACCATTTTTACAATTCAGGAAACAATTTGGCGCCCAACTCTTCTCCACAATGTCTTGTATTACAACCGGTAAGTGCACTAAAATATGTTTCTGAGGACATCTTAGAAATCTTAGAAATAAGTAATGCAGTAACAGAATCCAGGCTTATATCTGATCAGCACAGCCTCATTTTACTGTTAAATCCGAGTTTGAGAGACAGAGCGGCATATCTCTCTCGCTCATTCAACACACACACGGTGACTGGGCTATCTGTTAGCATCGCTCATCTAACACTACCTAACAGGTTTAACAATAGAGTCAAGCTATTTCAGTATTGGTGTGTTTGCTGGGACTGTTAACAGATCGGTGTTGGATGTCAGCCGTTGCTCTTGTGTTAGCTCATGCTTACAGGGCAGAAGTTGAATGACTGCTGTGTTATAGATGTCCGCCTCTGCTTCTGAGTCATTCAGAGGGGTGCTCATCTCCCAGGAGCAACATCATGGTGGTGGCATACAACTCCAGCCTGGGCAGCAGCAGACTCCGCTGTCTCTGCTGTTATGCCAGTAGATATTATATTTAATACATATTTTTAACAGTTTCACTAATACTATAAATCAGTCAAAATTCTTATTGTTGGCTAACTATTAATTATTAACATCCATAGTTCCCAGGTTTATTTGCATATAACGAGAATGGTCCCTACTTCTGCCCCCCTAGCTTGGACCATACCCATCTTCAAACTTCATTGTGATCTCAGCTACACACCTATCACTATGACAAAATCTGGCAACAGAAAGACAGACCGCCTCTGTGATTGTTCCCACTTTTGATATTTATGGCTTTTTTTCCTCTGTTGTGATTTGTTTGATAATGTGACATAAAATATAGATAATGTTAATTTTGGTGGGGTTTTTTTTCCCATGGTGAGTCGTTAAAACACATCTTGTGGTATCCTCTAACTGTCTTTAAGGCACTCACTTTGGGAACCACTGACTGCTTTTACATGCAGGAAATATTCCAAATTTTGCTCTTATTCAGGAAAAGACAATATTCTTTCTACGTTTTTGACATGGTTAATGAAAATGAATATTCCACTAATACTCCCATGTACAGGTAGCTGTGTATACTCGATTAATGTGCCCTTACATGTTGTTTATAACATTTTTTTATTCCGTTAGCTACCTCATTGAAAAGGTCACCGTTGTGATATTTGTTTATGCCCAAAAACCTGTTGATATCCAAGTCTTTCATAATGTTTAAAAGTAAGTGCATTTCTCCTTTTGATCAGAAATGTGAGCTTATTTTGTGGACATGCATCTCTACTCCAGCCTTACAACTGTTGCCAAGTTGGTTTGTGTACAACGCATCCATGACAATATACAGAGCTGACTGTAAACAGACAAGAAGCTGTCTGTCCTATACTGCGGTAAAATCCCAATTGAGATGCATATTATGATTTCGTTATACACATGTCCAAAGGATGCCCCTAAAACCAGATTGATATAGGCACATCCACATATCTTAATCGGAAAATGCTACATTCGTAAAAAGGCCTAATTTGGAAAATCTAAAGGGAATATGCTGTTTACATGACCCAACATGAAAGGACATAACAAAATTCAGAATGTTGTCGGAATGATAGTGGAATATTAGTTTTCATGTAAACATAGTAACTGTTCTAGAGGCTTCTACTTGTTCAGCTTTGTTATCCTTGTTTTTTAGCTGTATGTCTTCTCTGTGTGTGTTCACTGAGAGCTACTAACAACTGGCGTCAAATTCCTTGTATGTACCTACATACTGGGCCAATAACACTGATTTAGATTCTGAATATTCCATTTAAATTCACTGGAAAAAGTTTTAGAAAACCAGAAGGAGGCAACTCCTGGATTGAAAACATACCGAATACCTTGTCTTCAGAGACTTGAAAAAAGATAAATACTTTTTCAATCAGTGTACATGTCTTGTATGTTTTTTTGTATTCATCAGTGCGTCAGGTGGCTGTCCTCGGTCTCTTCCTGTCTGTGCTGTTCTCTCTCTACCTGGTCCCTCTGGCAATGTACTCACCCTGCATTAAAGAGGCAGGAATGCTGGGACCCGCCCCGACACTCTTCGGACACAGAGGAGCTCCAATGGTGAGACCTAACTGAACTGTGACAGCTGGACCTGTCTTAATTCTGTTTAAAGTCTGTGTTTTACTAACCATCATTTGTATGATTAACCATATTTATTATGGGAATGTTTTATGTTTCATTGTGTGTGTGTGTTGTGTGTTTTTGTGTAGCTCGCTCCAGAGAATACTGTGATGTCATTTGAGAAGGCAGTGGAGGCTGGAGGAGAAGGACTAGAGACAGATGTCACTATAAGGTATTTCCTGCTCTCATTTGAGTGAGTGAGTGAGTGAGTGAGTCAGTGAGTGTGTGAGTAAGTATATGTATACATTGCATTGTTCTTTTCCAAGGTATCTGTCTGTGCATCTATCATGCATCTTTTCTGGATCTCTGTTGAATCTGTCACCACCAGGGGAGGAAGAAGTATTCAGATCCCAAACTGAAATAAAAGTACTAATATCACACTGTGAAAATACTCCAAATGAAAGTACAATCAAAACCTTACTTAAATAAACGTATTTATCAGCAAAATGTACCCTGTCAGTTTTTTACTAATATATGTGATGTTTTTGGATTAATGTCACTGCTGCCTTAATGTGTATGTTGCACTTTACAGCTCTAGATGTTTCAGGTGGTGCTCATTTTTACTCTTTAATGTACTGTTGGATAGTTTAATCTACAGCTGTACATCATACTCTATAAGATCATCATATGTTTCAGCTTTGTGATGATGCATTTTCCAGCTGATCCAAGGGGGTTTTTAAAGAGTTTTTTCATCTTAAGAAGTAGGAGAAATTTCTCAACTAATACAGGAACACTCCATCCTTCAGTTTATCACAAACATTCAAAATCAACACATCTGGAGATAAGTGGTATTCACTGGACCAGAGGGTAATAAAAAACTGAAGTAATTAAAGCTGTCAGACGAAAGTAGTAGAGTAGAATGTCCCTCAACTTTGTACTGAATAAAAGTCCTACTTATATTCCACCACTCGTCACAAGACTTTTTTGTTCTGAAAATCATGAAATAGAGTTCCTGTGGTTACTGAGTAAACTGTGACCGTGAATGTCCCTTGATTAGCGACTGCCTGATTCAGTGGACAAAATTTTAACATGTACGTTCACAGATGTTTCATTGTGACCCAGTTATGTTTAATCAAAAGTGAAATCATAAAATCATAAACACTGTTTAATGACATGAGGGATTACAACATGTAACACTGTCAGCAGAGCAATTGTTCAACAGTGAAGTGATGCTGAGCCTGATGCTTAGTCTGGTGCTAATTGTACAGATCAGATGCTAGCGTGCTACTCTCAGTGCTAAGACGATTACTGCCATGCTAATCCAGTTAGCCATTAGCCCTGCCATTAGCCCATGGCTCCTGCGTTAGCATACTATCTTGCGGTCTGAAAACAGGGGGATTAGCAACACAGCATGACTCAGAGTTAGCGGGTTAGCTTAATCCCATTCTGCTGGTGACCCCGGTGAGTCTGGTAGTTCCTGAGTGTGTGTTTGTTTGTGTGTGGTCTGCATGAATGATTCTGGCTACGTTGCAGTTCCTGTGTAATTAAGCTGTCAAGGGTTTTGTTAGGCAATCTATTACTGTGTGTGTGTGTGAGTGTGTGTGTGAGTGTTATTTATGGGCATGTACATAACTGATATCAATCTTGTGATTAATTGAGATGGCGAGCTTACTGAGAATGCTGGTGTGTGTGTGTGTGTGTGTGTGTGTGTGTGTGTGTGTGTGTGTGTGTGTGTGTGTTTATTAACAGTGTATTGTTGTAGTGTCACAATGGAACAAACAGAAAACTCTATAAATACAGACACAGGAAGAAAGAGGAGGAGGAAGACTTCCTCTCATCAGTCTACACACTACTACTGTAATAATGTGTGTGTGTGTGTGTGTGTGTGTGATATTATTCAGAACAGAGATTCATGAAGGTTATTCAGATCATTACTGCTGTAAATGTACCAATACCACACTGTGAAAATACTCCACTACAAGTAAAAGTTCTGCATTCCAAACTTTACTTAAAGGGAAGTGTGTCTTTTTTTAAAAAAAATCTGGATCCTATAGTCCCATGTTTTTGTGTCTAAAACCCTGTTTCCACCAAGCAGTATGGTGCAGTTCAGTTTGGTGCGTTTTTTTCTGTTTCCACTGTGAAAAGTCTCCCCTCTGTAGCAGTACCTAGCACAAAGATCTGGTACTAAAAGTTGGAGCTGTGAACACTGCAGTCTATCGATTGGTCATTAGCCAATGGTCACTCAGGTCAGTGCTGAGTTGTGGCTGGTTTAGAGGCTCATGTAACCATTGTTCATACCATGGAGAGTTATTACTGTAACTATAAAATGAAAGGATGTTTTGCTGCCTCTTGCAGCAGCTGTAGTCTAAAAAAATCTACTACATTCACTGGGCCGACTGCCGGCAACTTTTAAGGTGGAACATAAACTTGTAATGTTACTCAATGCATGAGTTGATGACATGAATCCCTAAGCACATCTTAAATTTCACTGTGACAACTTGGACCATATCATTAGTTTTTATATGGCATACACTTTTAGTGATGAGTGGAGCT
>JAPZEB010000024.1:31246062-31259956 GCA_029783705.1 Chaetodon striatus | reverse complement strand
TATTATTGTTGGGCCTCTGGTGATCACCCACCCTTTTTAAAACTGAGAAAGTCCACACATTGAGGAAGTTGTTGGATAAATAGATAGTTTTCCCCTCAACCCTGTAGTAGTGGTGTTTGGTAAAAGATTTAAGAAGTTCTATGTGTTCAGTAATTCAAAACAAAATATTTGTATTACTTTTAGTGCAAAACAGAGTTAGTTTCCATTTCTTGCTGAGAAAGCACGAAGATTGTGTTCCTTGCTTATTTAATAACTTTTTAATGAGTTGAAATTGCACCATTTAAAACTGTTTCGAGCTGCCACTTGGAAATAAAAAAATAGCTTATACAACTCCTGGAGATTATACAACTCTTGTATAACCTGGCAAAGAATAATTTCATCTCAGCTCTGAACTTCCTCTTGATAGAAAATTGATGTCTCTACTATTTCTCTCTCTCCATCTGTTTTTCAGCCTCTCTCACACTCTTCACCTTAACAGATGATCATTAGACTTTCAAAGGACGCTTTCATCCCAACAAACAGTTGACGATACAGAGAGATACCTTTTTGTGTGTGTGTGTGTGTGTGTGTGTGTGTGTGTGTGTGTGTGTTGTTTTAAGAGAGAGGTAAATTTAATACTGCCATAGTGATAAATTACATCCTTTCATTTCTGTCTGTTCTTTCTTCTTCTCCTGTCATTAGCGTCCTTTCAGTCTACCTCCATCATGTAACCACAAATTCCATTTTGTCTCTTTCCTTCCCACTCTCCTCTTACCTTCCCTCCACCTCTTCTCTCTCCCTATGAATTAATTCCTGTCTTATAAAACGTCTCTGTAGTGTTCATGATTGCCGATGCCAGATTTCATGTAATTGAAAATTACATTTTAGTAAGAAAAGAAATTAAAATAGATTGATAATCACAAATATCTCAAACAAGTTTTTGTGTTTGTCTTGATTTTTGGACACATGATGCCAGTTTTCTCAGGGGAGGCTTCTTTTAGGTCAATATATTTTATGCTCTCAGTAGGCATATGTACATGGGCCTTAATATTCTACCACAATAAAAATGCCCCATGTAAACACCTCAGGTGGAAGAGACTAGCCTGATCCAGCCTTATTGGGAGGAATTGTCAATCGCATTGAGAGGGGTGGTGAGAACCTTTGATAATCTAGTCATTAGGAAAATATTAGTGCCTATTAACCATATATATGCTTAATCTAATTGTTTCTCTCTGGCTCTCTCATTGGCTCTGGCTCGCTCGTTGGAATAAATATATTCTTGCTACACATTTGCTGTACATGGGAATAACAACATGTATGGCCACGGGTAGCAGTAGCCTGCACGAGACATTTAGGGAACATTGGCAAATTGTAACGTAGTCTACGTGTGAGATGTTTAAGGGACTTCTGTAATTTGTAGCTACAGCAAATAACCTGGGTTGTTCCTCTGTTTCTTACTACTAAATTGCATTAACAGGCAGAACCACTTCTCATTCAGTGCTTAATGTGTTGAATGAATTACATTTTCTCAATAAAGTTGAAAAAAAACCCAACTAATTCCTCTGTTATATTTCCGGCAAATAAGATGCTTATCAGATCACTTCATCTAGCATCCATGTAAACATTTTATTTGGAATCTCTAATCAGAATGATTTTGATCAGACTGAAGAAATATTGTCCATGTCACTGCAGCTATTGAGGAAGTGAAGCTCTGTTTAAATGGCTTGAAGATCACAGCCTGTCATTCCTTGTTAGCCAGGTTCATTTGGCCTTCAGTTCAAGGTCAGAATGTTGTCACTGATTCTGTACATTGTCCATGTTTCCTCCAGCTTTTTATCAATGATGGTGGAGAGATATGGGGTTATTGTTTTGGTGCATTTTAGAGTTTTGGTAATTTCAGTGTAAGATCTTAGGTGTTTTTTTTTTTTTTTTTAAATGTGTAGAATTTCAATTAAGATAAATGTGTTGTTTGATACTTCTCAGTCTTTCAGATGATTGAGAATGTGTTTTTTAACGCAAGGTGGTAAGGTAATTGTCTCTCCTTCCCTACAGTAAGTACCAATCAGTCAACATCAGCACTAACCTGTATGTGATCAGCCAGCCGTGGCTCTACTCTCTGGCCTGGTGTGCTGGAGCTCAGTCTGTAACCACCAACTCCATCCACATCCTGTCCAAAATCAACAAGCCACTCTTCCTCATGGTGAGCAGATTTAACTCTGTTATAAGATATTATGATCCCAGCTGTCTTCAATAAGGCTCACATCAGGGGATTCAATATTTAATATATATTTTCCTTATTTTCTGTCATGTATATATAATGTCACAATGTCACGTGTTTATATAAAACATAGCCAAAGCTTCAAATCATGAGGTAAATGTATGTGAATGTAATACCTGTTAGCAAAAACCTCAGTCTTCAGATCATTTTGAATACTCCATTTGCAAGAGTTTTTGCTGGCATTCGAAGCAGCGCTGAAGAGCCGTCTCCATGAGCTGCTCTTTTCCTGCTTGCTCTGCCTGGTTAGCACAAGCTAACACAACAGCAGCTGTTGCTATTAACACAGTCCCAACAATGTCACACTGACACAGAAATGGCTCGACTCTGTCATCAGACCCTTTAATAACTGTTGGGCAGAGTTAATCGTGTGATGCTAACAGTTAGCCCTGTTACAGTCAGTGCCACTGTCCCAGGTGTGGAGCTCACACTCCTGCAGCAGCAGTCTCTTGATAAACATAAAGAGGCCAGGGCAAGGAAGGGCTAAGTGAATCAATGTGCTATACAATGAAATGAGATTTTATCCACTCTAACTAGTCAGATTTGCAGTAAAGTCACAGGTTGGACAAAATTACAGGGAGCACAGAATTCATATGGATTGGCAGAATTTGTTGTGATTGCAGCATCGCGACATCCTGGAGGGACTGATTGCTGCATTATTTTACCATTTTATTAGTTTTCCTTGGACATTCTTTATGTCTGCTGTCCTAGCTGTCTGTCAGTTATTAATTTTCAGCTTAAGTTTGGACTGGTATCTCTTTGTGACAAAATGATGGAGTGACACACTGACTTTTGAGGTCATAATAAGTCTAGGCTTCTCGGTAAGAAAACTGAAGCAAAGTAGAAGACAAATAATTGTTTAAAGGGGTAGTCCAGTAATTCAGCATTGCACTTCCATGAAGTTGTTGGACCCACGAGTGACGGATTACAAATGATGGTCAGAATTGAAGCAGAAGAGGCTTAGATATATTTACTATTAGTCTCCAGTATGTGCCAAGTGCAAAAAAGACACTGAATCCTAAATTTACCAAACTGCAACACAATATTTTTAATATTGCTGATTTGGTCGTGGTGACTTTGGAGTCTCTGAGACTTTAAGCTGAAAAAAAGGACCATAGACTGTATAATAAAGATGGACGATATGACTGCTCCCCCAAAATAAGGCCAGAACATCTCGATTGCCCCCTGGTGGCTGGCTGCTGTATAGGTGATAAATCCCACTGCTCCATGTTAGCCGACTGCATATGGGACAAACTAAACAATCAAAAACATTTTCCCAAAGATGGTTTCTCTAATTTGAGGTAGTTTTTATCATTCTGATGTTCTGATAAGTTTGGTCTATATTAGTTATTTGATGGTATAAAAAATGGTTCATCATGATATACAGCTGTGTGTGTCAGTCTGTGTGCTGGTGATCAAATGGCACTACATGTGATTGGTAGGACAGCTGTATAGGCAGGAACTTGGTACTTGAGATTGCTACTGCAATGACTCTGGCTCCAAATGATGTCACTAGCGCAAGATGGCGGTGGCCTTATCTGTGATATTTTGGTTTAATTTTTGTACAGTGGGAGTAAGAGGTGTTGTTCGTCTTTATATACAGTCTTTGGTTAAGACTGACACCCCTTTTATTTTTAAGAGATGTCCCTGACGTGGTCACTTAGGAGCTGCTATTAGCCTGTTGATGTTTTGTGAATGCAGCTCCAGAGTTTATATTTTAGATATCTAAAATTCTGATTCAGTGTGACTTTTCAGTGAGTAGGCAGGTAGGACGTGTTGTATCAGTTTGAAAATCTCTTAAGCAGGTGTCGTGGGTGTTTTAAAGGTTGAGTCTGTGCCCTTCTGGTTACATAAATATTCTCTCTTGCCACCCACATGTCTGTGTAACTTCAAATGAGTTTAATTACATTTCTTAATAGAAGTGATTGAAGTCTAAGCCCAATACTCAGTGGCCATTAAATGAAATAATGATATTCATGTTCACTCTGAGCAAATGCAATCAGTCTCTCTCAATCTCTCTCTCTCTCTCTCTCTCTCTCTCTCTCTCTCTCAACGTTTCTCAAGACTCCAGTGGAATATAGTTTGATGTGGATTCTGACTGATGCTGTGTCGGCTTTCCTCATCACTGCAGTTTTCATATTCCATTGGTATGTAGACACACAGACACACACAGACACACACACACAAACACACACACACACACACACACACACACACACACACACACACACACACACACACACACACCCACTCACACACACACACACAGCTCTCATAATTATCTTTCCCTGCTAATTGTAACGTCTGGTGTTGGTGTGGTAAGGCTGTGCAGGGCTGAGTCATCCTGGCTGCTAATGAGATTTAATTATTAATATGTAACCTGAGATGTCACTGTGGCCTTATGATGTGAAGAGAGTGAAGAGTGAAAGATACAGAGAGAGAAGACAACAGAAAATGCTCCCTGAGACATCCTGATTTATTTTTTAACCTTTTACTTATTTATGTATTGGCCATTGTCAGTGGTAGAAAGTAACTAAGTACATTTACTTAAGCACGATTTTTGGGGCACTTGACAAGAGTATTATCATTCTGCTATTTTCTACTTTTATGCCACTACATTTGAGAGGGAAATACTATACTTTGTACTCCTCTACATGTATGTACATTAGTTTGCAGATTTGTATTCATAAAACAAAATATATTTAACAAACATTTTATTATATATTAATATGGATAAAGATGCGACTTGACTGCTACCTGGCAGTGTATAGAGTAAAAAGTATGCCTCACATTTACCAGCTGCAACATTAAAGTGATAAACACATTACTACATGTATAATTATAATCCAACAATACACATTTTTCTGAAATGGACTGTTCTGCACAGGTATATTTTGATGCTAATACTTCTGCGTTTCTATTCAAGTAAGGTTTTGAGTGCAAGACTTTTACTTGTAGCAGAGTATTTCTACACTGTGGTATTGCTATTTTTACTTAAGTAAAAGATCTGAGTACATCTGCCACCATTGACCACCATGTATATCAGTTATAATATTTTTCTTGCAAGCTTGATTGCACTACTGGGTTGGATTCCATAACTCTATTGTGATTTTTTTATACAGAATCAAACAATGAAATAACACTGCCCCAGTGTGTGATTTTAGATTGTAGTTAGCTGCTACCAGCTGCTTTTTAAATCTCTCGGTAATGGGTCACACACAATAACACATCATCAAAACATCACACCCTTCTTGTCCTGCCAGCTGTCCTTTTAACACAGATGTTGATTTGGCGCATCTACTACCTTATGCTGCCAGCTTGAAGGTGGGACAACTCTAACCCCACTGCGCGATCGTACTTTTTAAAAAGAGCAGCAAGGCGGAATGATTATTTTTACTTGATTTGTTGTTATCACATATTTTCTTCCATCATCAATCTCTCTCTTCTGCCCTTTAACGCTTACCTAGACCTCCACATATACACACACACACACACACACACACACACACCCTCAAACGCATTCAGCGTTCACATCAAAGCAGTTACAGTGGCATATGTGGCAGTCTCAAAGCACTTTGGTAAACAAAAACACACCTGGTTATTCTCTGTTGCTCTGATCTCTCTTTGGTGTGTGTGTATGTGTGTGTATGTGTGTGTGTGTGTGTGTGTGTGTGTGTGTGTGTGTGTGTGTGTGTGTGTCACAGGTGGAGAGAGAGAGGCCTGCCCTTCTGGTCCGGCAGCCGTCAGACTCATGAGAATGGACCATACAGCAAGTTCAGGACGGGTATGAGAACATTTTTCTTCTCTTCACTCATTGGGTTTGATTTGGGTTCTTTCCTGATGAGGAACATTCTGTTACTATATTGCCTTTTTCTTACCCCAGACAGTTGTCAGAAACATATTTTAGTGTAATGTTTGAATGTAACACAAGAGTGTGTGAACAGGAAGTTCACTGTACTGTTTCCTGTATTGTAAAAACAGAGGCTGAAAAAACTGAGGTCAAACAGTGTAACTAAACAGTGCTGATGAAATATGAACCAAGATTCTGTTACTGCATTGCATATTTGTCACCTAAAATGTTTTCAGAAACATATTTTAGCAGGTTTTCATTATGTCACCCACCAGCGAGAGCGTTTATTGGTCCGCTTTGGCGCAGTACATTTTGCTAGCTGTAGGTTTTCTACCTCTTGAGCTAAAGGGAATGCCACAGTCCTTTTTCTCTGTTTTCTGTGGTCATGTAGCACCAATTTCAAAAGTATTTACGCCTTTCCACTGATTAGACAGCCTGGTTTTATGAAAAGACCACCTTTCCAGCAGTCAAATACGTCTTTAATGTATTGTCTGCAGGAAAAATGCTTCTCAGCTGGTTTGAAGTATCAGTTAAATTTTCTATCTTGTTATCTACAACACCAACATATCACCTAAGTTTTGTTTGGTCGAAAAAGTGTGTGAAGCTGTAAACTTTTTGAAATGTTACTAATGGTGATGGTCTAATACAAGCATGTTCCTTAGCTGATTCTAACTTTGTACTGAAACAGAGATGTAATTGAAATTGACCTTAGCAAATAATTATATTTCCCAGAACATTAGTATTTATTTGAATGTAGCTTGGCTCAAGCTGTGGCTCAACCAGCAGAGGCATTATTATGATTACTGTATTTGCATACTGTGATGTTCTGCTATGTGCCAGACTCTTCAGAAGTCATCTGTGTTCGCTGGAGCCCCCTCCACTCTGACCCCCCTGCTGGAGCCCTCATCTCCCTCCCTTTGGTCTTCAACCCATGACACCCTGCATGTCAGCCCTGCATGTCCGCCCTTCAGGAACCTTGTATGAATCCCGAACCCTTTTTGAACTCTGCAAGCTTCTATGTTTCCTACAGAAATCTAACATGAACCTTACATGAAGCCCATAGATGTGTGTGATTTAAATGACAGTTGGAATTAAGCTTCACTCCACAAGAAACAGCAAATCAAAGTAATTGTATATAAAGAGCTGCAACAGTTGTCACAAAGTCCATACACTTTGACAACCACAAATAACCTCCACAAGAAAACTATATGTGAACTGTATATGAAGCCTGGAAGCAATCCTTGCTGCAGTGTTTGTGTCCTTGCGTCATGCAACAAACTTGGCAGATTGCATGCTTCTTCTTTTTTTTAATCCTATGTTTGCATACAGAGATGCATGGCTGTTTCACACCAAGTTGTTATTATCATTATTCTAAGCTGCCTATACTTAACCCCCGAACCCCTCACTTATGTCTCCCAGTCACTCTTGGCTCAAGTCTTTTCTCCTCCAGTAAGGTCTTTGCATTACCCAAAGTGCTCCTTGGCATGTTGAAGTGTAAACTCTGAACTGTTGACCTTTTCACCCTTCTTTTGCAGAGCTGAGTGACGTGTGGTCCATCTCCAGCGTCAACGTCCGGCCTGACCTACGGAGCACACCAAACTCACCCAGTACCCCACATCTGCCCACCATTACAGAGGAGTGACTTGGGGAGAGACAGAGACAGAGACAGAGAGAGAGATTGAGAGAGGCAAGAAAGGTACAGATAATGTCAGATGAAAAAAAAAATACTTAGGAAGTATTAAAGCCCCTGTAAACTTGGTTTCAATTTAAAGTATTTGTCAGAAACAATAAATATTCATGACTTAATAAGTCAGTGTTTCCCCTGTATGCATTTAGTAGCGGCACTGCGCTGTTGCTAAATGATAAGCACCGCTGCTATATTAAAAAAATCTCCCTGTAAGCAATTGAGTTGCTATTCTAGTAGACGCACAAAATACAAGTATGAAGCTGAATATGAGTATAAAATGGGACCTTAAAGCAACCAGAGTTCAGGGACCAGCAAGCATTATAAAGGAATACCCCCAGATAAGTTTCTTCCGATCAACCAGTTACCGTTTGGATCTACGTAGTTGGTGAGACAATTTCTCTGTACCCTGCTAAAATAGCTTCACGAGTCTGGTGGTTCTGACAAACCGTAGCTCACACTGAACATTTACTGTTACATTCATGGTTTATTGCTAACATGACTTGCAACTCACCTGCCAGTCCTAAATGCAGACACACTGTCTCTCTCTCCTTGCTGGCCACCACACACATGCATGGGTGCGGTACAATCAGCTGTTTGCAGTCTTTACATTTAGCTTTGTTTTGTCCTGTATTGTGCCCATACAACAACGTGGCATTATTATATATACTAACTCTTTCTCATCAGGATCAGACTTTTGTCTCTGCTACTGGAAATGCAGGGTTGACAAGGGGAGACCGGGGGCAGCTTTCACAATTTTTGGCAATCTCTGGGTCTGAAAAATGAGGCCAACATGGAGGTGCCAAAAATTTCAGTTCCTCAAATGGCCACTTGTAGCTGGCTCCAGAAGGCAGTCATTCTCCATAGACCCCCATGCTGAAATGCCCAACTTTACAGCAGAAATAAACATGTTTACAGCCTCGTACAAAAAACATTTTTCATCACTATAGCTAATTTCTCTGTTCGTGACAACTGTACAGGAGGTTAATTTTTATGTAACGCACCTGTTTACATTTTGTTAAGACTCTAAGTTATGCACATTTAGGTGTGGGCCACTTTGACAGATAGACTGTCTGCGAGAGGTCACCACAGTCTGATCTACCCCTCACTCCTTCACAACTCCATCCTCTTGTCCAAATTTGTTTACTTCTATGGTTTGATGTCATGACTTAGAAACCCCTTGAACTATTTGGATAAAATTTTCATGTAGGTAACTTGTATCTGTGTTCTACTTGATAAGTCATCAGTTGTGTTTACAACTAATAGAGTCACTATGTTGATTGAAACACTAGATGTCAAATGCAACATCTGAGTTAAGGATTGTAACAATATGTAGGGTATGAGAAGCATTTTAATAATCATAATTACAGATCTACAACTGTGTGCAAATCAGCACATCATCAGACATGCTAAATATCTTCTAGTGGCACAAAATAGAACTCATGCACTTCAGCACCACTGCTGAAAAAAATATGAGGGGAAACACTGACTATCAAAATGGATGTAAAAGCATTTGGAGTTATTTAACACTGAAACTCCAGATGCGTTTTGACCAGATTTTACAATGTACAGTAAACAACCAGTGAGAAAAGTTTAACGAAACCCAGAATTGTTTGTCTTTGGCAGACAATTGTATGTTCATGTCCATGCCGGAGCTCATCTGTCATAGTAAGAAGCTGAATGGGAAAAAGTCTTTTCATGGCCTTTAAATAAAAGAGAAAAGACAACGCAGTCCTCAAATAAGAGAACAGAACAGAGAAACATGGTCAGGTAAAGTAAGAGACAGCAGACACTCTTGTCTTTCTCCACTTCTTCCCTCATCATCCCTCAGACTGTGGGCTGACTGCCTGCAGGAACTGGACTGCTGAACCAAACCTCATTCACTGGCCTGCCATCAGGGACGGGGCAGACAGACTCTGGGCAAGAGCACTAGGAGCACCAGTGTCCATTCCCATACTGTAATTTCATAGATGCCATTAAACAGCCTGGGCAGTGAGGACAGTTGAACACTGGCCCAGAGGCTGACATGCTTGAACATTTTCATCATTCAACGCCACCAGCTGAGCTCAACAACGCAAGAAACTAAACCTCACAAAAGAAAGAAGAAACCAATGAATATGTACTGCTGTAGTAATACATGAGTCGCTTTCACTCTTTTTGTCTCATGTTTCTAGTTGATCAAACCAAATGTTTGTTAAAGGAAGAGAAGCTGGAGCAGAGGACGATGATAAAATAGACTCTGACGGACAAGGAGCTACACTCTCATTTTTAGCTGTACAGATATCAGGTGCATTAGACCAAACCTTAAACCATGTCTTAAATTTTAATCTCTCTGTGTCTGTGAGTTGTCTGATGTGGTGTATGAACTGTACAGTGTTGGACTGACAGACTGAATGTAAATCCGAGGCTTTAGAAGGAATTGTTAATTACTGTTTATGTTTTGTACTAAAGTGAATGTAATATCGAGCAGGGCCATGTTTCTCAAAAGCATATGAGGAATGTTTTGGCTGGGAGTCATTCCTGTGTGACTTCAGATTTGTGCCAAATGTAGTATCAGCTGCTATAAAGATAAAGATGCTTTTGAGAAACCAGACCTTGTTACTCTTTTTATGAGGCAGTAAATACAGCATCTGCTTTTCCTCAAATATACGCACACAGTACTTTTTAAAAGTATGACTATGTAGTCCATTTGTGCTATTTTGTCCTAACTTAAAATGATTTTAGATCTGAAATCCAGAGTGTCTTGTCTCAACTTACAGGTTTGAAATCCATGAGGTAAGGGACTTTGATTTTCTGAGGGGTTTGCCAGTTTTCTGCACAGTGTTGAAAGATAAAGCAGGACGTGCTGCAGTAAGTGCCATTAAAAAAGGACACTGGCTTTGTTTTTATTGTTAAGAATCCAAATCATTTTATTCATCCATCACAGTAAATGTATTTATTAGTTTATTTAGAAAATATAACAATAGTGTTTGACAAATCTTCTTTTGCAAGCAGTTAGTATAACATGGTTCACACTGCATGTAGTGTGACTCACCTGATCTAGACTGTGGCTCTAAGCCTGCCATTGGCTGGCTGGTTTAGGCCGGCATGTTTCCTCCCACCCAATATCTACAGCTAACAATCTCCGTGCTGAAAATGGAAAGTTGAGACAGATATGGAATGTGCAATAAGGCATGCCTGCTTTGTTGTTTTGGTGAATTGTTGTAAAGATCTACACAAGAAAAAAAAAAACAAACAAACAACTTGTTGACGCATTTAAAGATGAAAAAAAAAGAAGCCCAGACTGTCTCACAGGACTTTCATGCCTGATGTTAATCTGTTTTCTGACACAGCCAGTTGAAGGTAATTTTTACCCTGACAGCGGCATGCGCCAGTAACATTTACCTCACTAATGTACTGACGGTTTCATTTCACAGAAGTTCCTGTGATATCATCATAATAATGTTCTGCTAGAGCCACATACAACTAGCACATTGTCTGTGGTTTTAATGGGTCCAGTGAGTTCCTCCAGAGCTAAATTATATTCATGCTAACCCTATGCGGTCTTTTTTTTTATCACTAAACATTGAATGACACAGTGAAGAACGTGTGTTCATGTTTGTAGGGTTTTCTTTTGCTGTGCCATCTTAATGAGAGTGCTCGCCTCCTTGCATGCAAACGTTTCACCAAACCAATTCACCCTGACAATATGTTGCAAGTGCACTGTCACTGCATACTGGGCTTAGCACCACCCAAGATGATTTTGATTGGTTTAAAAAATTTAAACAAGCCAGAGCAATTTTTTTCCGTAATAGAATGATAATCGGTGATTCTAGACCTTTCTCTAGTGCACATATACTGTAGTGCTGTGGACACAGGTCTGACTATGTGAGACTACACTATATTTAAACTGCAGTCTGAATCCATCTGATCTTGCCTGACTAGCCTTTTGTTTAGCATTCTGAGTAATTTTTAGACTTTGAGGAATTTTGGACTTCTTAAGCTTAGCTTTTAGATGGTTGGATTTTGGCCGTTGGTCTTAACAAGACTTGAAGTTGCCCCTTCTCTATGTGTCCTGTACCACTCTTAAGTTTCATGCTGGACTTACACAGGCCTGACTAGAGTGGTGCTGAAACATTTCTGAAGACAGATAAATGTTCAGCTGCAATCAGAAGTTTCTAAACTGTTTACTTTGTCTTAAACAACACATTTGAATGACCTCTTATGTGGTCAATGCATTTCTCAGTCTTCAAGTCAGAAAAAAACATTGCTTATATGATGTAGACTGCAGTTAGGGAATTACAGTATGGAATCACATGACTGTCTAAGACTGCAAATGCAACAAAGCTACTAAATATACTGTATTGTATTGTTAAATGAATAAATGGTAAGCACTTAGTTTAACTGTATTTGTGTTCCTGTTAAGAATATACTGTAGTTGGTTAAGCATTTTAGCTGTTATCATTATAGCTGCACAGCCATATTTATTCTATTGAATATGATGTTTCCCACCATTGGACTGTTAACTTTAAGGGAGCGAGTGATGACAATGCAGCAACTGTGCTGGATTTCCTTTGGAGATGCATTACATTAAGAGCCTTGCATGTGTTGGATTCGTCCAACTTTTGTTTTATAGATGCTTTCTTATAGTACTCCACTGAATAGACTCCAAGGTCTATCTCTCCAGTATCAGACAGACTCTTAAATTGTGATTTCCCATGGTGATTCAGATGGTGACAATTCTTCAGTTGGATCCTAATACCATAGAAACGTCTGCATTTCCCAAAAAACAATGCGGTTAAAAAAAGGGCAGTTTTATTAATTTTTGTAATATCCACCATTTTACCTGACTTTAAATTTAAAAAAAAAAAAAGATGAATGGTTTTAAAGGCAAAGCAGTCAACTGAAGTGCACTGTTCCCTCTTATAAATTAATAATAAAAAGAAGAAGTCCCAAACCACTGCAGTGTAATCCACTTCTCCACTGTCCAATGGGCTAAATTGTAGATGACGTTTTACAGCATAACATGTAGGATGTGTTTTGGTGCCATACCATTGTTCCGACGGCCCAGAATTCCGAAGCTTCATAAATCGGTAAGATGTCCCATTGGACCGAAAGTGTGTTTGTCCAACATTCCATTTTACCATTTGCCTAAATGTAATCACACCTTCACCACAGCATTGTTGAGTTTCAACATATCTGCTAAAAAATAATGAACAAATTTATGGTCCATGGTTCACAGAAAAGTATAATCCCGGGGTTTCAGAATTTTGGCCTGTCGGAACAATGGGCAGTTCCCTGTGCTTCACTGTATAGCACATACTGAGCATGCAGGTAAACAGTGGAGAAGTGCAGCAGAAATGATAAGTTTGATTTGATCTCTATCATTAGTCAGCTAGCTAACATACACATTTGTTTGGTACCTGCAAATCAACCAAGCAATAAACTTTTTTTTTTTGCAAAAGCGGAGGTTTAACCTCATTCTTTGTTTTTCCATTTAAATTATTATATTAAAGACAAATATCCAGTTAAGTTATGGCTGTATTGTGTTATGGCTGTGGACAGATATTAATGACACCAATTACACAGGGTGTTCTTAAACTCCCACTACAGAGGCAAACAGCTACAAATTTAATTTCAGCCACCTTTACCCTAGACTTGTGAACTGAATTACTTGCTGCAGGAAAAGGTTTTCTTTTTTCTTGGCAAATCATACCTGCTTTCCGTCTCGATGCCTGTTGATAGAAAATAATTTCTTACAGGGTATGTTTGAGGTCAGTGCCGGTGTAATGGAATTATCAAATAGAGTTATTAAGTTTCCACTAGTAGTAGTTCTCCATATTTGAGCTGTGTTTTGGAATTGGCTCCGTCAGTGCAGTGATTTAGGATTCATGGTTTGATACTGGAAGGGGAACTTACCCTGAATTAAGGCTGTGGTCCTGTGATTGGCTTGTACATTAAAGGAGAAGTACAGTATTTTGCACTTTGAGCCCCATTCCTGGGTTGTTTATAATGAAATAGAGTGGTTAAGACCAAAATCTTGACAATTAGTCCTTCTCTGACAATTTGAGAGAATTTGGCTTTCCCCTGCCTGGCTTAACAATGCTGTCTATGGCCATGTGTAAAT
>JAPZEB010000024.1:31217179-31229016 GCA_029783705.1 Chaetodon striatus | reverse complement strand
TATATATATATATATTTATATATATTAGCAGTACTTTTTGAAGGTTTTAGAATGATCAATTGCAAAGGATCAGTTTTGCAGCTGAGGGCAGCTTTAGAGACATTTTGTCTGGTCCTCATGTCTTCAGCTGTTTCAGAACCAAGCCGTCCTTTAAGGGTTAAAGATCCCCTCCAAACATGTTTTAAGACACATGAAAACACCTTGAATAATAACTTGTATCTGATGTTTTTTTCCACAAATAGTTTAATAACTTTGCAAAAAAATCTTAAATAAGCATCTACAGCTTCTTTCTAAATGATACAAAAAAATCCAGGATCTATGAACAAGGAAATATTTTTCATTTCAGAAGTTTTATAGCTGAACACAAGATGTCTTTTGCTTCTCCGTCTGTGCATGTTCTGGAGGTTTCAAGTTTTCACGTGTGTTCTCACCTTGTCAAACAGCGCTATGTAGAGCGAAAACCCGAAGCGGTCCCGCAGGTTGATTTTGTCGGACAAGGCACTACAGAGCTCCTTGGCTGTGGTGGCAGAGTCTGTCAGCAGTGTTTTGGTCGTACCATCCATGAACGTCACTGGCAGCATTATGGGCTTCTTTGACTTAGTGGCCTGGATAAGGATTTCAGAACTTTATTTGAGAAGATTTCTACATGAAGAGCCTATTGCTTTAAGCCACAGAATCAATTTCAGATCACTTCACAGTCTCACTCTGAACTACATTGGTGACCTGCTGCCAATTTGTTACCAACAGATCACTGCGCTCTGCCCACTTTCTCACATTAACTTTACCTTGGTCCAGGCCATTTATTTATTGTTTATTCTAAATCCCTTTTATTTGTTTGCCATGTTTCTGACATTCTATTTCTTGCATCCATCTTTTCATATGTATTTTTCATCTTTTGTTAAACACAACATTTTGTATCTTTTTGTATGAAATAAGCAACACATAAACAAAGTTTTATTCTGATTATTTGTGGAAGTAGTCAGCATATAAGGATATAAAGCATTTAATGTGCTTTTCACATTAGATCAAACACACCAAGTGGACATCAAAGAGTTATGGGTGACAAAGGCTGACTGTTGTGTCAGTTCACATTGGCTGTATCCCTGCCATAAAGTTGCACTTCAACACACCGAAGGAAACGACAGCTAACGGCATACTGCTAATGTTCTGCGCCAGTGTGAGATGTATAACTCTCCATACCAGCAGACCGCAGTAGTCTGTATTAGTCTGTAGTAGTCATTCAAAAAGGGAAACCGGAAGACTGACAGGGTAGATTCACGATGCTAGTTAGCCAGTTAGCACATTAACAACCCAACCCGGCAGTAAAAGAACAAATGACATTTATGTGTGCAAGTGAACAATAACACAAACAATTACAAATCGTTTCTGCTTAAGAGCTCAAGGGCCTAAGAAAATAATCCTACCTAATAAAACAAGTTTGTTTTGATCTTACACCCTCTTGACTTTAGTTGTTTGTTTGCTTTCCTCACTTCTGTTTCTCTTCTCATGCCCTGAACTAAACTGCCAGTCAGAGTGATTTCACAGCATGTTGAATCACCTACAAAAAAGCCAACAAGGGCCGAATAGTGCCCACGGTGCAGGAAACATTGCAAGAACTAGCGCGACAGACATTCACCTACACTCAACCCAGAATTGAGCAATGACCGTCGGCCTGGTGTGTCAGGGCCTTTAGACTGTGATGCCCACTGCTTAACTACGCTCAATTTTTCCTCTACTGACATTTCGTCTACGCATAACATAAATCTATCTTTTTAGGCAGTATAGCATAAGTTTGGTCCTATATTAAAACCATAAAGTCAAATTGCTGCTGTAATTTGCAAAAATTTCATGAGAACAAGATGTTTTTATGTGCGTGTGTGAGAGAGGCATTTCAAGTTTAACACCACTGACTGGAGAGCTGTACACTGGATCTATGATAAACAGGATTTAATGATGTAACACTGATGGGTGTGGATATGTAGGAATCTTTGGTGATTTTATCAAGTGGCAACCTGTGGGACTGAAAAATAAAGCCAACACGGAAGTGCCAAAGACTGCTGTTCATTGAATGGCCACTTGAGGCTGGCTACAGAAGCCCCCTATGACCCCCATATTAAAATACTTAACTTCAGAGCAGAAATCAACATGTTTACTCCCTGGTACAAAAAACGGTTTTGGTCTCTATAGATGAACTGTACGGGGTGTAAATTTTATTATAACACACCCTATTACATTTTATTAAGGCTTAAAGTTACACAAAATTAAGAGCGGGGCCGCTTTGAGTGACAGGCTGTCTGGCCATAGTGTCCTCAGTTTCTCAGTCAGATCTACCCCTCACTGCTGAACTCGAGGCTTCAAAACAGGAGTCCACAAAGCACCTGGTGACGTCACAATTGCTACATCCATTATATTTACAGTCTATGGATTTTATTCGGTGAAAAAGGCAATGTTGCGCATCAACTGCTAATTTTAAACACAAAGAAAATGTAACAATAAAGCTGGCGAGTTTCCATGATTATTGTTCTCAGTTCTATTTGTGTGTGTTTGTACCTGCAGCTCCAACCAGGATGGAGGTTGTGTTCTCGTCCCATTGACAAATGTTCGTCTCAGTCTCTCTTCACAGTATGGAGCATAACCCGGTGGCCCGCTGCTGATGAAGTTTCTCAGGTACTGTAGGTAAAAAAAAAAAAGAACTAAACTGTCAATTCCTGAAGCAGCATCAACAGAGAAACATCAGAAAACAATAATTAACTAACAGATAGCTGATAAATACAGTAGGGTCAGGTTGTAATACATTTCTAACATCTAGCTTTCTCAAGGAAAAACATCAACAGTCCTTGAATTCATCATGCTGTATCTATAATTGGAGAGGTTTAACTGAGGAAACAAACACAGCAACTGCTGAAATATAAAGTTTTTTAAGAAGACATCTTCCTTCTGTGTATTTAAATTCAAAAGATCCAAAAATCATAAAAGCTGACCTTGACAAACTTGTCTGAAGGAGCGAAGCAGCCGACACACAGAGAGATGAGGATCCAGCCGCGAGCGTGAGAACTCTTAGAGGGGTTTTGAGTCAGCTGCTTACAGATCTGACAGTAGATCTCATCCCTAACACATGAACACACACACACACACCCACACACACACAAAATACCCCTTAATCATGTATAGTTCAAGCATTATGGCTCTGAAAGTTGTGGTGTTGGTACCGCATAAAAAAGGAAAAAAGATATTAGATTGTCTATCTTTCAAAGACCGAATACTATTAGTTTCAGCTTTAGCATGTGAACCTGAGACAGCACGACACACTTCCCCAAGGGGCAATTTAAAAAAGAGTCAAATGGTTAAAGATAGACTACAAAACTAAATGATCAATTGGTGGGGAGTTTAAACACAACACAAAATGAACCACTGCCACGAATCCATGAATGTATATTATTGAAATATTGTAAAAAAATATATTGTGATACTGTATCATTACAGTTTTTGAGAATTGATACAGTATCACAAAACATAATATTGCAATTGTCTAGTTTATTGATATTTTCCTACTGTGTGTGTGTGTGTGTGTGTGTGTCTGTATGTCTGTGTGAACCTCAGTGCTGGTCTCAGGATCCCATTGCCAATGATGAAGTGAAGTTTCTCCAGGTTGGATGTTGGCCGGTCCTCTAGCATGCTGTTGCCATGGAGGCCGTATTCACCATCGTTAAGGCGCTTGGTGACCTGGAACGCATTACACTGTAACTTTTCTAGTTCTCCAATGTGCCATCCAGAGATGAAACTATCAGAGAGGTGGTTTTTGTAATCCTCCCTGTCTATTTGTCTCTTACCTCCTCAGTGATCTTGGATTTCTTCTTTAGGGTGAGGGACACCAGCTTGTGTCGTACACTGTTCTTCTTGTGACTGTCGGCATGAGGCGTCTGGGGGCAGAACGAGACAGGGATCAGCTTATTATAGATATTATATATTATATTTTTAGATAAATGAATTAAATGCCTTTTTAGACTTTTAAAGAATCTGCCCCCAGGTTAAAAGCTGTTTACTCAATCTTGAATTTAGACGAAAGTTGATATATGACCTGCATGCTCTATGAAAAACTATGCACTAACTAATTTTAAAAATTCAAAGCATCTATAACATTTTAGAACGGGGACAAGATTATAACATATAAGTTACTGCGGATAAAAGTAAATCTCTTGTTACTGGATGATGAGCTAGCAGCAGCACTTTACAGATCAGCTCCAGTTAATCATTTATAAACTCAAACTATAGAAATCTTTTTTTCTCCCTCCTCTCCTCTTCCTCACCTCCCCCTCTCCCTGCAGCGCCTGCAGCTCTCTCTTGTAGGTCTTTTTTCCCAGCGTCTCATAGATTTTGGTCATGACAGGGATCTTCTCACTTCCATCGCTGATGGCTGTGTGGTACTTGGGCTCTGGCAGATCTCCCATGAACCTAAGCACTGTGATCCACACCGCCAGAGCAGCCTGGGTCAAGACATGGAGGAAATAGTTTTAATCATCAAGTGAAATGTTTCTATAGAGATAAATGTTAAGGCAAGTTTTGCTTGTTGCATTGTTGCCATCAGTGGAAAGGATGGACAAAATAAAAGATCACTGCTCTCCTATGGTCTTGTTACCTAATGGTTGTTTCACACAACTAAGACCACATTTCCCATAAAGCTCTCTAGGAACATCAGAAATATGTTGGGCCCTTGCTGTATCACTTAGCAACTGACTAGCTTGGATTCTGGAGTTTAAAACACAGCTACGTATTACCTAATTGCTTAAATCAGTGAGCACAGACTAAACTGACAGATAAAACCCATATGCTGTGTCACATTGTTTTTGATGTTTGGGCATGGTGTCTTACGACAATCATTCAAACAATTGATTGATTGTCTTGGGATTATCAAGCAACAGTATTGAAAATTTCCCGATTACAGCTTCAGTAATGTAAAATGTTGCAACATTTTCTCTTTCATATTGCTACTCTGAAAATTGCGGTGTTATTACCGCATAAAAAAGGGGGAAAAAAGTTAGATTGTTTATCTTTCAAAGACTATCTTTCAAATCAAATACAAATACACAAAACCTTATTTTGTCATATTGGAGAATGATTGATTAATGGATTAAATGATAGGTGATTTAACTTGTAATAAAAGTAACTGTGGCAACCCCAATAATTCCTGATTTCTTTTTTGTTTGTTTGTTTACAGACGCTTAAACTCTCATACATTGAATTATGCAAAACCATTGAAAGCTGACTTAGACATGAGCATCTTTCAGAGAAACAGCAAAAATTTGCAGAGCTGTCAAAAACTAGTCAGATTGTGGTGGGGTCAGAGGTCATAAGTGATCTACCAGCTGGTCTCCCTCGTCGTCATGGAACAGCAGAGGTTGTTTGAGAGGCCGTCGAACGTATGTGTGCGTGGTGGTGCCCTGGAAGTAGGTGGCCGCAAACTTGGCAAACTTGTACTCTGATAAATCCTCCTCTTCATCGTCTTCAGGCAGAGGAAGAGCCTCATCCAGATCCTCCTCCTCCAGCTCCTGATGGGTCCGCTCCAGGTCCTGCAGAGGAGACAGGGCTTCAAAAAACCTCCAGACTGAAACTTTGTTTTTAAACGTTTTCAGATTAGGGTCTTCTCCAAATGATGAGACAATTCTCTACTTTTGGCCTTTCTAAATAGTGCACTGTTATTGTCCTGCTAATGCAATAAAATTATTCAGTACAAGTGTATTGGCTATATGATTTGTGGGTTTGTTGGGTTTTGTGGCTCTAGCATCAAAAAGAAAATATTTAATTTTATCTCATACAGCAAGAGGGAAACCTTCTTTCGACTCACCTCAAAGCCGGCAGGGGCTTGTCCCTCTTGGCCTGGGAGAGAGGCCGTCGTCCCCAGGAAGCCAAACATCTTGTCCACCATGTCAGAGTCGTTGACGGGCTCCAAACGGGCCTTCTCCATCTGCTCCACCATCTCCTTCTTCCTCCGAGCCTCCTCTTTCTCCTTCTTCTCACGCTCTGCATCTTCTTTGGCCAGCTGGGCCAGACGCTCCTAGAAAATAAAAATATCACATATTATAATTTAACTTTTATATTATAATGTATAGGATCAGGGTAATATCATAGAAAAGAAACTCAATATGCTCTGAACTTGAATGAACCATTATATTACAGTTCATAAGTTCAACCTCATAAACTGAGGTTTGGCAAATGTCACCTGGTGTTTGCGCTCAGCTTCAGCCTTCGCCCTTTTCGCAGACATCTGATTCCTTAGTTTGGTCTCTTCAGCCAATCGCATCTTCTCCGCCTCCAGCCTTCTGCGATACTAAGGGGAGAGAGAAAAGAGTCTAGTGTTAAAATTAATGACTGGTGACCAAAACAACACAAGTTTGTCCTGCTAACATCTCAGTTCAAAATCAGATTAAAATGTACTGAATCTAAGTTAACAGCAGCAAGAGTGTTGAGGGGACAGGGACAAATGAAGTGATGGTGATAGCATTAATGCGAGGGAACGAATTCAGTGATTACTGCAGACTGTTCTGGCTATTGACATTTGTCAAAGATTTATTTGGAAGCTTCGGGGCTGCGGGCAGGTAAATGTTTGTAATATAAAACAATAATAATAATGATAATAATAATAATAATAATAATGCATTGTATTTATAGGTACATTTCAAAGCACTCAACGACACCTTACAAGACACATTTAAAAAAAAACAAGCAGCAAACAAGCAGCAATGTATCTACGGATCCTAAAATCAAACAATTCTGTAATATACAATAAAAGTTAATAAAATGACTACACAAAAATTATAATTACAAATATTACATGTAAAAGAGAAATTCATCTGAAGGTCTAACGGCCAGTTGGGAGCAGCTGATCAAGCCCTGCTCCCCCTGTACACTCTATGGCAAATGACACCCAACAAAGCTGAAATTCATTCTGACTCTAAAATTAATCACACAGGGGAAAAACGGGCAGCCAACTTTAGTGATTTATGGAAAATCTCCAGAACATGTGTGTTAGCCAGTAGGCCCCATGTAAGCTCTGGTTTCAGCATGTGAAAACGTCATGGTCAGAAAATGGCTTCTTATAGTTGGAAGACAGTTATTTTTGGACAGATAGCCAATTACATTTAAGTTCTCTGTCTCTTAAAAATCTACCTCTCCCTTCAGCCTCTTGTATAGCCGGCGAGCGATCATGCCTCTGGTGTAGGCCTGGATAGTGATGACAGCCCACAGTCGGTGTCTGAATGCCCGGCGCACCAAGAAACCCCGACAGCGACCCTGGAAGCCTGTGATTCGTTGACGGGCCACGTGATATGACGCACACAACTTCCTGGAACGAACCAGAGCTTGGAGGCGAGAGAAGCCTGCGCGCATCTGAAGGGACAGAGGAAAAAAACAAGTGAAGAAGAAAGAAGATTTATTTTCAACCCTGTCTTATAATAATGAATTACCTAAACTGAGCTGCTTCATGAAGCACAATCAAGAGCAAATCTTTGCCCTGAATGTTCATCTGCACTTTTGTTTACACTTTTCTATAATTTAATTTGTGATAACACAGGGATGCTACTCACTGCTCCATAGTTCTTCCTACAGTGATACCCTCTCCATGTCTTCTGGATCAACACAGCAGACTTTCTCATCTTCAGGAAATTCGATCTGATGACAGGAAGTGTAAAATATAAAATTATTTCTGTTTGGATCTTTACACGACAAAGAATTTTATTACCAGGAGAGAAAACTGCATTTATCAAAATCTGGTCAGTGGTTTCAGAGAGTGACTTATGAGGTCAACCTCTGTTCCAGCTTCATCAAACAAGAGACTGAAAACAGGTTTTTTTTAGGCCTACCTGTCCTTGAAACCTCGTACCACCTTCTGGATAAGGATGACCTTGTCTGTGATGGCCTTGTCTCTCTCAATCTCCAGCAGCATGTCGTGGTGGTCCTACATAGCATGTAAGAAAACTCATAAGTATCAACCATAAAAAGCACTTTTTGTTGCTCTGATTCATCAGCTTAAGATTTTAATAACTAATTATCATATTGTATCTACTCAAAATCTTTTTAGCTCAACTGTACAGAAACACAATGTTCAAACTCTTAATGGAAATTAGCTTCTCTGCTAAATCTAGTGCACACATCTCTTATTCTTACGAATAAGTAATGTAAGTGCACACTGTCATTTATAAACTAAATAAACTAAACTTAACAAATTTTTTTGCCGGTTAATAAGCGTAGACAACAACAAAAAACCAGCAAAAGCAAGAAGAAAAGGCAAATCATTAGGGTTCACCCTCTGAAAATCATTACAGTCTGTACAAAATGTCAAAGTAATACTGTACATCCAATAATTGCCGAAATACTTCAGTCTAGACTCAAATGTTGGACTGACTAAACTTAGCAAAAAATGTCAGTGTCTGCCTTCCCAAGATGTCAGATGTGAACTTGGTCATTTGTCAGCACGCAGTAAACACAAAGCTACAGTTCTCGCACTTTTATCCCTACAAGCTTTTATCTTCAACTTCTTCTATCTCTTCCTCCTGTGATCTGTCCATCCGTCCTGTTGGGGGAAGTGTGGGTACTGCCCTGTCTTCACCCCCCTGCACTTTCTACTTCCTGTTCTGCTTCCTGTCCAGCCGAGCTGTAAGCCCTGATAGAGACTAGCCTTAAAGGGTAACTTTGGTATTTTTCAAACTGGATCCTATTTTCATGTTTCTGTGTCGAAGTGACTCATGGGAACAAGTTTCTCAAATACGTCCAGTATTCAGCGAGAGGAGTGCAGCCTGCAGCTGTGAAACAGACTACAATTTCAGCACTCAGGGCATGTTCGCACCATCAAATTACATCCACTAAAAGTGTTATTGCCACTGACAGGCTCAGATTATTATTCTAATGGTCTTTGCACACTGTGTCAGTTTTTTTCGTCCAAAACTGTTGCACGTCTAAAAATAAATACGACTTCAAATTGTGTCAATCACGTTTACACACTGACCGCAAAACTTTCGTCTGCCATTAAAGTTTTCAGAACAGGTTTGATTTTCTGTGTTTTTTCACATTTAGAGAGTTTGACCAAGACGCAGTGAAGAAGATGTGGCGGAGGGACATATCATAACAACAGAGAAGAACAGGTTGCATAGTATCCTTTAACAACCCAGATTGCCTACTTTCAACTGGTCAGATGGTAATATTCAGGTAATTTAGGATGACGATGTGGACCGCACACAGACAGAGAGAGTGACAGTTTAGAGACAGAGAGGGTGCCAAATGCAAAATGCCTGCAGAGACTGGTGACAGACAGGGAGGAAACTCAAGCATATTTTCAAGATTATTTTTGGGCATTGTTGTCTTTCTGTAAAGGCTGGCAGTGAGGCTGGCGAGAGGAGAGAGAGAGCGGTGTACTATATCAAGACACCTCCAAAACACTAAACGTAAAGCTAATGACAGCTGCAGAGAGTGGGATAATATAATACATGTTACCAGCTAACTAGAAACCAAAATAAAAGCAAATTACTCTCAAGGTAAAGAAGAAGCTTCAAAGTACACGTACACAAACTTTAGGCTTAAATACTTTCAAACTATTGTCTCCAAGCATCTAAAACTTCTCATCTTTGGTGTGTAAACGCGTCATCGCTCCATCGGAATGTAAACAAAACCAGTGGAAAGACAATATTTCGACAGGGGGCGCTGCACAGGAGTCACACACTGTGAAAACAAACAGCTGAGCCTAAATCATCATCAGCTGATATTTTCACATAACTTTTGGGAAAAGAAGTGACAGTGTCACCCTGGCAACCAGCTAACGGATGTGCCTTACCAGTGACTTTTGACCTCTTAACAACATCTGTCCTCACTGGGCAGGAAACCAAAACACACACACATATTCACACATATGCAGTACACATATAAAGTTTAAAAACACACAGAAACACACACACAGCAGAAAACCAAAACACTGTCCTTCCCATCAGCAGACAACTGGAAAAAAATCACAGTAGAGCCTCACTACTGGGATGAACTGGTTCATTCCCATTAAACAAGGTCTTTCTTTGAGTTGAATACTCAGGAAAACAACTAAATTATAACTGTCCAAAACACTCTGCACCCACTTTATTATGTACACACCCATACATCTGTTCGTTAATGATCTCCTCAGCCTATCATTAGCGGCAATTCCGCGCATAAAAGACTGCAGACACAGTGTGGAGGTTTGATCATATCAGGAACTGCTGGTCTCCTGATTCTAGCCAACACTATCTACAGTTTACAGAGAACGGTGCAACAGAGTTTCTCATACATTTATTTAAATGTGGCAGCCCACCACTATCTGGACACAGACAGAGCAGCAGAGCGTCAATAGCAGTGAAAGTGAAACTTCACAGTTTGTTATTTCATAGAGAAATAGAATACTCTATTTCTTGGATTAACAGCCCCTCATTTTAGTGCTGTCTATCGTTTTTCAAACCTAGTAGATGAAACTGGCTGCGTTCCCATAGAAACCACACACCCCGCAGTCCAGCGCTGGGTCTAACCTGTGTGATGGCAGCAACAGCACTGCAGCAGCTGCTCTTCTAATCCGCTGATCTGAGCAGCTCTGATCAATCCAACCACAACCTGATCAACTGATCCCCACCAACTCAAACTCAACAATCTGCTGCTAAGAAAAAACCCTCATGAAGAGTTACATCTGAGCTGCATTCACGAACCTGCAAAAACTCAGACGGGGGACTCAGAATGATCAAAAACAGACACATACTCAAAACAAGAAGTACCTTGAGGAAGATCTTGGTCTTTCCCATTTGCCAGTCATCATCTCTGCCAAGCACCGCCTCAGCGATTCTCTGACAGGTCCCCCTCAGGTCCTCCTGAAGGGCCAGAGACACAAAAGAACGAGAGAGAAATAAACATGGTGTAACCTTTAGTTTGAGCTTAAAACCTTCACTTGTTCAGCCAGCTGGCAGCTCAGTGAGGCTTTGAGTTACACGCTAACATGCTCACGATGTTAATGTTTGGGAATACATTTGGTGGTAGCCTGTTGTTTTCTTATTATCAGTAAATCTCATGAGAAGATTATAATCAACAGTTCATGTATCTACTAACAAGTATTGTGTGTGTCAAAGCCTGATAGATCTTCTTCTCCCTCTGTGCCATAGAGCTCCACTGTTGTCCAAAAACTGTTAAAAACACATCAATGAGCTGAACTGTTGCACTGTTACTGTGTTTCTTCATCACCATGAACACACACTGCAGTTCATTTTGACTCAAATCCACATACACCATCCTGCTTCCACAATGCTCACCAAAGCACCAAATGGGGATTAATCCACTGCTGAAAATAGTCCCCAACAAATGCATCATTTCCTCCTGTTTAAAAATTATTTTTAAAAATTTAAACCTGCATTCATGACCAGTTTGTAAAGATTTACATCTTTTACAATTGCACTGTTTCCTCCTGGCTAAGTAAATTACTTCTATTACTGAGACTTTTATTTTAAAATGAAACTATTCTTGTGAGGTATTTTTAAAGATTTTCGTCCTCAGTAGGAACCAGTGGGACTGAAGTTGCCTGGGTCCAGACCTTTAAACCCACCCACTCCACCAAGTTCAAGTTGGAGCGAAACAAGTTGACAATTCTGTCTGATATCAAGCAAGGATTAGAGCTGATACCCACAGACAGGAAGTCAGAAAGTTTTAGAAAACAGACAAGCACATTGTTGATTTTGGTCTCAAAACAAGTCAAAATTTTGACCTGATGAGGCAAAACATCAGAAGATCAACAAACTTATTACAATGAATCCAGATGGAAACATTAATATCTGGGTAAAAATATGAGG
>JAPZEB010000024.1:31169232-31179721 GCA_029783705.1 Chaetodon striatus | reverse complement strand
TACTTAGAGTGAATAATACAATAAGGGGTAGTTTACTGCAGGAAAGATGGTCTTTTGCTTTTGGACCAGAGGTAGAAACCTACAACTACCTGAATGCACTGCACCACACCAGACCAATACATGCTCCTGCTGGTGGTGATGTAAAGCGAGCTTGTACATTTTGACCAAAGACTATTAAAATAATGGACATAGCTACTGTGACATCACCCACTGGTTTGTGAACTCTCGTTTTGAAGCCTCAAGTTTAGTATTGTGGCTGTCTCTATTTTGTTTTTTTTTGGAGCCAGAAGTGACCATATTTGACTAAGAAGCCAAGGACACTATTAGCAGACAGCCTGTCACTCAAAGTGGCCTGCTCTTAATTATTTGTAACTTTAAGCCTTCATAAAATGTAAAAGGTGAGTCCCTTAAAAATTCACCCACTGTGTAGTTGTGATGAATGTTGACATTATCTATTCAGACCAAAGCCGTGTATGGTACCAGGCTGTAAACATGTTTTTTTCTGCTGTAAAGTTGGGCATCTTAACATGGGGGTCTATGGGGATTGACTCGTGTCTGGAGCCAGCCTCAAGCTTAGAAGAACTGCAGTTTTTGGAGCTTCTGTGGTGGCCCCATTTTTCAGTCATAGAGGTTACCGCTTGGTTTTGACAGAGGAAATAATATGGTGGGCGGCTGGTATCAAACGATCTCGAGGCCGGCATATGAAAATGTGGAAGTACAATCCATAGTGTAAAGCCACAGCCCTAGAGCCAGTAAAAAACTGTAAATTATCCCTCTAAGACAGACAAACACAAACAACATCTTAACTTACAAAAGTAAGAAACAACTCAGTAAAAATAATTTAACATCTAACTGAGAGAATATGAAATGAATCAGCCTGTAAACATCTTGAAAGGCTCACAGCTGCTCCTACCAGCACTCCATAAAGGATTATTTGGACAACCTGAGTGACCCCATCAGCATGAACTGAGCATTATATATCTACAAGAGGCTGTTGATTGAAACCAGTGAGCCAGCTGAGAGTTGTTAGGGCATCTGCCGTCTGGTTTGACCTGCTCACTCCAGGAGGGTGGGACAACAGGAGACCAAAAAAACCTCATTTTGAACCTATACACATTTGTCACAGTATGACATATTTCCTGTCCTCCTCTCCTGTAGAGACAGAAGATGAGTGCCACTCATGTTGTTGCAATACCTAAATGTTAGCAGACAGACTGCTCTGCTCTGTTAAGGATTTGCAACCTATTTATATTTGCACTTTACATGTTTGCACTCGTTCCTACATTGCACTGCAACAGCTGTACAACAATTTCACTCAAGATAAATAAAGTTCTGTCTTGTTTTATAAAACAGCATAGCCCCCACTGTCACTGTAGAGACAGGGGGACACTGGTATTCACAGTTTTACTTGGGGAACACTGGACACTCACAACAGACTGTACAGTACAATCATGTTTTCAAATCCAGGTGTTTAGATCATGAGGGTTAAACTGGACATTGTTTGAAAGCAAAGTTGATTCTGTGTGCCTGTTTACAGTAAAACTACTCAGTCAAATGTTTTCATATCCAAATTTACAAAAGAAATCCTCCTTTTGTCTGCAGTCTGAATTAAAATGTTCCACTCCTCAGTTCTGATATGTTAAACATTCAAATCACCCTGTGTAACACATACTGTACACATTATACAACCATGTTAGTTTTTGACATGACCTTTGTTTGCTTCATTTCAGTCATGTACAGCACTGTGTAGGCTGTGAATTATTATTACACTGAAGTATAAATAAATTGTGTTCCACAGTGACTGGTCCTCTGACTGAGCCACAGATCGCCTACATCTGCAGGGAGATGCTGCAGGTAAAGTCACCCTAATTATCAATTACAATTTTTAATTACTAACTTAGGTTTCACTCTTAATAATCTGAAACTGCTAATAATAATGTTCAAGGCACAAAAACCCCCTTTAATCCCTGTTCTGTTGTGTGTGTGTGTGTGTGTGTGTGTGTGTGTGTGTGTGTGTGTGTGTCTGTGTCTGTGTGTGTGTGTGTAACACCAGGGATTGGACTACCTGCACGCACAGAAGAAAATCCACAGAGACATCAAGGTGACTTTTATTCTTCATTTTTGTTTCCTGTCTTGTATTTATTCGCGGTACGACACTAGATGACACTTTGAGATTGCTGTTGAAAAACTAGAGATGTTACGATACCATTTTTGCCTTCAGTTGCATTAAAAAGATTAAAAATAAACAGATAAAAATAAGATTTGCTTACAGCGAACTATTTACTGCCGCTGTAGTTGCCAGTGGCTGCGCTGCACAACTTGCTGTATAGGCTACTGTTTTAAAGCAGCGAAGAAGAATAGATTTCTGGGGAAGACTACCATTTCATCAGAGGTGTTGATGATAAAAACAGCGTTTCACCAGACCTCTGGAAACAGCTGACCAAACAGATAGGAAATAGTAGCTAAAGTTAGCTTTCATTAGCAAGTAACTGTGACAGTGGTGCATCCATGTACAGAGTTGAAATACAAAAGACAGTTAAACTCAAGCACATTTACTCACCCGTCCAAAACAAGACAGTTGTTTCAGTTGTGGGCCAAACCGCACACACAATAGTTACAGTCCACTAGACTTGTGTATGCTTTCATCAGCTCACTAGCTCACTGTGTAATGCAAGTGACGTTAGGATATCTGGAGGACGAGGTCATTTCTAACGATGATTGTATCCACACCAGGCAAATCAGTCAAGTTTTCTTCATTTTTTTGAATCACATCCAACATGAGTTTTAATTTTCTGATGATACCTGCTGCCTGCAGATTCAGCCAACCCTTTTATGTAGTCACAGTATAGGGATTTATCACTGCCTGCGCTACATTTGAATTTTGTGAGTCACAGTAGTCACATGATTAAAAACAAGTTATGTTTGTGATAAACTTTGGGATTACATGTTTAAACATTCTCCTGCTTATTAAGCTGAATAAAGTCTTTAAACACCGTCTTGGATCAGCTGGAAACTGCATCAACACACAGCTGAGAACAGGGCAGGACAGCCACAAATATATGATCATGTACTTTTACTTTTCATACTTAAGTGCATTTTGCTGATGACATACTTTTGAAGGTTTTGAATGAAGGACTTTTATTTGTAGCGGAGTATTTTCAAAGTGTGCCATTAGTACTTTTATTTAATGTATACTATGCAGAGTTGTTTACTGTCTGTAGAGTAAAAGATAACTACAGATTCATTCTTTTTTGTCATTTAACCCACACTGTGTCTCTTGGTATCGTATCCTCATTCACTGCCTTGTATGATTTCCTATGAAAATGCACATACTATAATATACTATGAATTCTTGCCCCACAAATGACACTATGTCCTTAAGGTAAAGTTACATAGTTGACTTAAAGTTCACACCCTTCCAAACAGCGGTCTTCTGGGGAAAGTCCTGTGTTTTGTGGCTCACCCACCACCCCCACATGCCTCCTTACAGGCACCGCTTAGGACTGCTTCCTTCTTTACTCATGTTAGCGCATTGGTCACATGATCATAGCCTTCCAAAATATGTGGGTTATGCACAAATTACTGGCTTATAGTTATGCAGGATTTATATGAATTATGCATTTTCTTTGTAGGGAATACAAACAGTGAATGAGAACTGCCTGATACCTGCTGCTTACGGTCTGACACTTGGTCACCACCTTTTAATGTAACCCTGACTTCACTGGAGTGCTGTAGGGGTTCATGCCCACAAATGGCCCAAACACAGAAACTTAGAAGAAACTAAGAAATTCCAGGCAGAGGGCAAAGTGCACCACCACACACTGAGAGTGGGATTACTGCTGTGTTAGTCTATATGTTGTTTATTAGGAAAATCCTCAATAATATGTCTTTAAGTAAAGGGTCTGAACTACTTCCTCCACCTCTGAGTGAATCTTAATGTCATGCAGCAGGAAATGAGCCAAAAATGAAGAGAAGATAAGCACATCGCAACAACCAACCCGTCAAATGAACTTTTAATTGCACTTTTAGAGCTAACAGTTTTTTATCTCCATCCTGTGTGGGTTCACTTAAAGACAAAGGACAGTCTTTGTATGATATGATGTTTCTCCAGTTGTGTCTGTGTTGATGTTTCTCTCGCCCTCTTTTTCCTCCAGGGTGCCAACATCCTCCTCAACGATCAGGGCGAGGTCAAACTAGGTAGGTGGATGTTTGCACTGTCTGCTCTGCGCTGCGCAGGTGTGGTTAGGATGAGTCACTCACTGCATGAGCGATGTCCCAATTAGCACATCTCTGCTGTCTTGTTTAGATGTAATTTACAGACTGAAATAGGCCTCTGCAGTTTCCCTCTGATCGAGAATTTACTTTGTGGAGGTCTTAATGCAACACTTAATATTTAACTGCAAAGTGTTTCATTCATAAGCAAAATTCTTTATTCATCTGTAGGTCCTGAGAAGTCCTGAAATGTCTTCAATTCATTGATGTAAATATTGGGCATTAAAAGTCTTAAATGCCACAAACAATTTATCTAATTCAATTTATTCATCTTTTAATTTCTTTTTATGAATATCAGTCAACCTTTTTTGTGTGGAAGTCCACATTTCTGAGGCTTGAAATCTTTAAACTTGCCACGGAACCTAATACTGTCTTTTTACCTTATACTTACACTTAGAAAAATGTATATGAACCTAACACACTATAATAATAACCATCTTCCTACATAAAACCTACCTCTACATAGAAGTACATATATATTACTTAACTTTATACTTCCCTGCAATGCTTGAAAAAGATGTTCTGTCAAAAAATCTGTTTTAAATTTGATTAAATTATCTTGAAAATATCTTAATACACATTTAATTTAAGTTGCTGATACCTGTGGACATTCTGACCTTAGCTGGACATCCCCTTATGCTCTAAAAACTCAACCACTGTTAAAAATAGATAAGTAGATTTTTAAAAATCCCTTAAATGAATCCCCTTTTTTATGCACTTGAGACATGTGTTAGTGCTTGTTGTTGCAGTGCGCGTTAACTCTTAAAAAAAAGTAGGTGATAGGAATACAAAGTACTCACTGAATTTGTTTTCAAGGCCTTGTTTTTAAAATAATTACAAAGAGTCACTCAAGACTCACAGAAAGTTGCCACGTTAAATGTATTTTTTAATAAAAGTGAGCGAGTTATTAATGTGGTTATGTTTTATACTTTTTGTTTCCTCTGTTGTGTAGCTGACTTTGGGATCTCGGCTCAGATCACTGCCACTCTGGCTCGAAGGATGTCCTTCATTGGAACGCCATATTGGTGAGGTCAAACCCAGATGATCAGTCTCTCTGCAGCTTTAAGTATTACAGGTCGTGTAAACACCTGAATACAAACATTTAGTGACACATTAACTGAAGCTGGTTGTGGGGAGTATATTTATGTTTCATGCATAGAGTAAACTCATAAATTAATGGATAGATAAGACTTTATATAATATTTAAAGGGACAGTTTCCCCTAAAATCAAAAATACATTTTTCCCCTAACCTGTAGTGCTATGTGTCAGTCTAGATTGTTTTGGTGTGAGTTGCAGAGTTGGAGATAGTGTTGCAGCCGCAGAGATGTCCACCCTCTTTCCAATATAATGGAACTAGATGACTTGCACCAAAAGCACCAAAAAGCACCTTTGAAAAACTCAAGAGCAGTGTCTCTTCCCATAAATCATGATACAGTTCCTTAAGATAATCCACAGACCTTGTTGTTAGCAGTTTCATGTAGTAACTATTTTCTTTCTAACAAACTACAACTGCTGACTGTATCACCCTCAGAAGGAAGCATGAATCTGAATGAGAGGGATGTGCTTGTGACAGTGCACAATGTAAACATAAACTGCATCCTCCTCCACTGATTTGTAATGTTAGCTAGCTCAGTTGCTAGACACTTTATTCTGCAAGGTAAGGTATGCAAGGTATGCTAATAATGTTAGCATGTTATATTTGTGAGGAAAATGTGTCTAGCAAAAGACAATCTTGAGAGTTATAATTAAGCCAAATTTTGTGCTTTTGTTTAATATTCTTGCCATTAAGCCATGCTTTGTGTGTGTTTTAGGTGTGTTAGTTGAATCAATCAAACGTTACTGAACTTGACAGGAACTCAACACAGAGGCACAGAAACCCCACTGCCAGCTAAAGCTTTGGAGGTGTAATTGCAGAGAGTATAACACACCAACTCCAGGGAAGGCAGGCTACAGAAATGCAAAGAAAGAGGCAGAGCAGTGCCTCTTTTTTTGAAGACATTTTTAAAGATACAAGTCCTCTCTTACATAATGTATTTAATCATCAGATGATTCCTTTTTCATATTTTTACTCAGCCAGTGAGATTATTTCTCTTCAGATCAACTCTGTCTCTGACAAAAAAGCTGCAGTATAACTACACAGCAGATCCACTCTGTACAGTAGACCTACGTGGGGTGCAAGAATCAGTTGTTGCTGTTCCTCTCCTGTCCTCAGGATGGCGCCAGAGGTGGCAGCAGTGGAAATTAAAGGTGGCTACAATGAACTATGTGACATCTGGTCCGTGGGCATCACAGCCATAGAGCTGGCAGAGCTACAGCCACCACTGTTTGATGTCCACCCGTTGAGGTAAGTACACACTGACAGACACCACCTCACCACCTCTATACACACACACGCACAAATGTGAGTAAAGAATTGTCTATAATAGGCCGTCCAGTGGTGGAATGTGATGAGTGTATCAAGTACTGTATAAATTGGAGGTACATGGAGAGATTCTCATTGACTGTGTTTATTCCTGCAGAGTCCTGTTTCTCATGTCCAAGAGCGGCTACCAGCCTCCAAAACTGAAGGACAAGTCCAAATGGTAAATAAAACACATTATATTTGATTGATAAATCATAGAAGCAAATATATATGCTTTCAATAAAGCTGTTAGTCTTACATTTATATTTCCAGCCTTGCACAGGCTGGAAGACATCCTGAGTCTGTATAGTCTGCATATAATCAGATTAATAGGAAGTACAATCATCTATTATATGTGTGTATACTGCATGTATTTATAGGTTATGTGTGTTTTCATCTCAAGTTCTATGTGAGAAAATGTTACCAACATACCTCTTGTCTCCAGGTCTTCCATGTTTTATAACTTTGTAAAGGCCATGTTGGTGAGGAACCCGAAGAAGAGACCCAGCGCCTCCAAGATGCTCTCAGTCAGTACAACTCACACATACTCCAGCTCAGCTTTATATAGTGTCAGCTCTGCATCAAATAGACGCAATGTATAAGAGAAAACAAGCTGTCAGTTAAAGGGGGTAAGCATTAATTACGGCTGATATGTTCATGCATGGTTCTAAAAATGAGGGCCCGTTTTCTAGAGATACTACACAAATTGTAGCAGCTATAGTTGATGTTTTTGTAATAACAGATGACAATGTGAAAGGTGTGACTCATCGTAATGAAAGTTCAGGGAATTATCACATGAATCTGCAGCTCATCTCTGATCAACGAAGCTTTATAGTTTCAGCTCATTGTTTTTATCTGTCTGGCCCACAACTTTACCATTGTGGTTTGCTCTCTGCCTTCATAGTGTCATTTTCACAGATAAAACTCTGTACAAACATTGTACACTATGTGCTCAGCAGCAGCAGACAGACACATTTAGAGATGAGCAGCTGAACATAACAGGACATTTAGCGGATAAAGAGACAGATATTTCCCTCAGGAGTTGCTAGAGACCAAAAACATATTGGACTGACATTCATCAGGTGACACAAAGATGTCTAATGAATCATCATGTGTCTGTGTGTCTGCTAGGCTTGGACTGTATTAACTTTTTGGTACCCTCATGCCTTCCTGACACGTCACAAGGGTATGATGGTACTTGTGTAAAAGGAAAGTAAAGCTGAGCTACCAGTGAAAGAAGTCATTGTAACATGTATGTCATTGTGTGGCCTACAGTGCTTCTAATTTGCAGTTAGCGTACTTTGACAAGTCTTATTGGATTCTAGTACTGAAGGCCCAGACACATCAAACTGACATCAAAGAATTCTTAGCAACAAAAGCTTTGAAATGTTGCTTCACCTTATGTTGCGTGTGTCTTGGCCAAGTAGTTGGACTTGAACACACCACAAAGACATCAGCCAACGGCCAACTAGCACATACAGGAAATAACTCTCTACACCAGAGGGTAATGGTAGTCTCTATTTGTCATTACAAGACCAGAAGACTGACAGGACAGATTCAAGACGCTAGTTAGCCAGTTAGCACATTAACAACACAACCCAGCGTTGAAAGAACAAATGATATTTACAGTGAGCTAAAGAGAGATGACACAAACCATCACAAAGAGCTAAATGACTTAAAACAGTTACCTAACAAGTCTGTTTTGGTCTCACGCCCTCTTGACCAGCTGTTTGTCTGCTTACCTGACTGAGATACCTCACTGTGATTTCCTCATGGAGAGGCTCAGACGCCAATTTAACATGCTGGATCAGCCAGAAAAACTAAAAATAAAAATTTGACAAGGGCTAAAAAGGGCCAACAAGGTGCAGGGGACACTACTGTGACAGACACTCACCAATGGCCTGGCTTTGACTGACAGCTCAGCTGCCTGCCTGTCAGAGACTGACCTCTGGTGGCACGTGATGTGCACTACATTGCCTCAATACAGCATCTCTGTATCAGTTTAACAGAAAAAGAAGTGTCTGTATTTCTGACAGTATTAAAAACCATACCTGCGGGATTTCTAAATAGCTTTACACCACCCAAGCCTATTGTAAAGAAGACATGTTCTGCTATGGTGTTCATCATATCAATTTAAAAGGTGATGATAAGTCACTGCTGTGTTAACAGCTTGTTTTCTCTGCTGCCAACTGGACAAAAAATAAGTAATTGTGAATTAAAACATCAGTTGACCACAGCTCAGTCTACAACGTCTGACTGACTGTCATCCAGTCTCAGTCAGGATTGAGTCTTTCCTCAGTCTTGGCCTCCTGTAAGCTTCACTTGGACTGGACTGAGCTGGTCTTTATCTCAGTCCTGCTGCTTATAGTCTCCATCATCTTACTCCTGCTTACTCCCTCTTTCTGTTGTCTCTTTCGTCATCCTTTGCTTTCTTTGTCCCCTCTCTGCAGCACATGTTTTTGACCCAGCAGTGTCTGAACCAGGACCTGATCCTGGACCTGCTGGAGAAGTTGCGACACCCTGAGAAACTGAAGACCTGCCTGGCGACGGAAGACGACGAGATGGAGGTCTTAATCATATTCCTATTAACACGTTATATGATAAACTGAGATAAAGTGCTCAATAGATATGAACAGACTGCTCAATCATGAAACCACATTCATTAATTCATCATAGATGAGGCAAAAATGTTACTTAATGTATGATTTCAGTCCATTGCCTTTTTTTGTCTCAAAGCTTTAGGTGCTTTGAAATCAATTTTAGATTTGATATAAAGCTTTAGAATAGATATTTTGCCAACTGATGACCAGGGTGTCTATCCCAAGACCCTTCCCTCATCTACCTGAGATTATAGACTTTGATGGAATTAATCACGTGTTTTCTTGTTGATTTAAGGTGGCAGTGCCTGGATCTTTAAAGAGGATTCAGTCTATCAACAAACACAACCGGGCAGAGAGGACAAACTCTGACATAAGCTGTAAGAGAAGACTCTTTCTCATTCTCATACCATATTTGAAAACCTTCATTAGAAACAATTTCTTTTTCTAGTCAACAGTTAACTAATTCATGACAGCAAAAAAATCGACTTTTTCTGCTAAAGAAAACGTGCTTTAATTCAGAAGAAGTAGCATATGTACAATATACCAGTGGTGGAGGAAAGACTCAGATCTTCCAGCATTCAAAAGTATTGACCTAAATATATTAAAGGGGCTTACACATCAGGGATCCAGTCCCACATCCGAGTACACTTGACCCCAAAGTGTACCATACCCAGGACATGAGTCCACTTGGAAAGGTGGTCTCACTCTCACCAAACTCTACCAAAAAGCAGACGTAGACTGTGATGTAACACGACTACAAGGAGTCCTAAACTGGTGTCACTTTAATATTGATGCCCTTATATCAGATGGCAACGCAGCCCGCTGCAGACAGACCCAGATCTGGCTTTGCTGATGCCTTTGACCTGCTGTTGGAGCTCGGGCGGGAGACAGAGAGCTCCATGCCCGACAGCAGCGGCCTTTTCTACGTCCAGGAGCAGAGATTCTCCTCTCTGCTACACCAGTCCTTAGGGCAGCAGTGTCCTTTTTATACACTGTACACAAAATGAATAGTACTTATTATGCAGAGTGGCCCATTCCAGAATAATGTATGTCATTTTATTGGATTCAAATCACTGATACATTCATGTGTTCATCACTTTAATTTGGCAGTTGCATTACTTTATGTGGGGGCGGCACAGTGGTGTGGTGGTTAGCACTCTCGCCTCACAGCAAGAGGGTTCCTGGTTCGATCCCGGGTGCGGGAGCCCATCTGTG
>JAPZEB010000024.1:31146179-31158886 GCA_029783705.1 Chaetodon striatus | reverse complement strand
GGAGTATCCACTGGTGTGTATCGGTGTCTCTCGGGGGTCCAGCCCCAACCTGCCTGTCAATGTAGAATACATCAACCTCAACTCCAACACATCCTGGTTCACCAACACTGGCCTGGGTAGGTTGATTCTGCATATGAGCATTAAAAAGGCTTTAGAATACAATGAGCTGATGATGATTTAAACTTTTGGCTTTCAGGGAGCAGCCTTAAATTGAAATGGATCAACAATGGAAACGAAAATCACTGTCAAAAGTGCACAGAACATAAAACAAATGTCATAATAATATGTGTCTGTGTGTGTGTGTGTTCTTACAGAGAGACCTTGCCCAGATGTAGTTCAAGTAAACCAGTTGGACAGCAGTTCACTGCTCGTCCTCGTAGAAAGTAAGTAAAACCTTTAACACCTGTCAATACTATTAAAGTGCTCACATTACAGAATATTTTTCAGATATATAAAAACACAAATATCTGTATGTATCCGTTATAGCAGCACCATAATTCATGGTATTATGGAATCTATTATATTAATACTGGGATTACTTTTTGCAGCAGCTTCTTGTAACTTTACCTTTTTATACTTTTATTACTCTCTGTACATATACATTTATTACTTCTAACTACACAGATACATTTACTACATCCGCGTTTATATTACAGTTTATTAATTTAACGTGCTTCTGTATACCATAAATATATTGTATTTTATATAATTAAACCTCTGCATTATTTTATGGTTTAGATTTTCATTTTTTACTTGCATTATATTCCAATGGCTGTAATTGTTGTGCATATGACAAAAAGAACTTTAAACTTGAACAAACAATTACAAAAAAAAAAATGCAATTTTGCATGAAATTAATAGGTTGATGATCATGTAAACTATAAATTTATTCTTCAGTGGGTGTATGTTGTGATATGGAGAGTGTGTAAACTTTACAGTGTGTTCAGTGTACTTCAACACTAAGCCTCTCTCCTTCACAGAGTCGGTACATATAGTCAGTCTGGAGGGGGAGTTGAAGAGCAACAGGCCTCTGACCCATGAGACCACCTTCTCTCATGATATTGAGTCTATAGGTAAGAACATTAGCAGTAACTAAGTACATTTACTCACGTACTGTACTTAAGTACAAATTGGAGGTAGTTTACTAGAGTATTGCCATTTATGCATCTTCGTACTTGTATTCCAGTATGTCTCAAAAGTAAATATTGTACTTTTTACTGCACATTTATTCAACAGATTTATTTAGTCCAATGAAAACCCTGTCATTCCAGATGTTTTTGATAAACTGAAGGATGAAGTGCTCCTTCATTGTTCAGAAAAATTCAACATTTTCTCATCCTTTTTAAGATAAATAATCTCTTAGATCAGCTGGAAAATGCATATTCACAAAGCCGAAAATGGGGTGTTTTTCTGACACCATGAAAAGTTGACTTTTTAAAGTAACATGGTTCTCACAGGACAGCGATGCTACAAACATATGATGATCTTATAGAATATGATGCATTGCTGTAGATTAAACTACCCAACAGTATGTAAAAGACTTAAAATGAGCACAACCTGAAACACTGACAGCAGTAAAATGCAACATACACATTAATACAGCAGTAGTATTAATCCAAAAACATCAGATAAAATAGGAAAACACTGACAGAGAACATTTTACTACATGAGTACTTTCACATTTTATTCATGGCAGCATTCACTTTAGTACAGTTTTGAATGCAGGACTTAAACTTGTAGCGGGGTATTTTCACAGCATGGTGTCTGCACTTTTACGAAGAAAAGGATCTGAATATTTCTCCACCACTGCAAACCGGTGAAGGTTGATACTGTAGATGAGTGGCACTCAGCTTTGACTCTGTCTGTCTGTCTGTCTAGTGTATTTTGAGGAAACGCTGCTGGCAGTGTGGCGTCATGGCTGGCAGAGGAGAGGTCAAGGTTTCACTGAGGTGTTGGAAGAAACCACCGACCACAGGAAGATCTACAGACTGGTGCAGTCAGACAGGTACAAGCAAGCCTTCACTCGCTCACTGTTCATGTCTGGTTGCTTAGATTCTCGGATAGTTTCTACAGATGGTCTCTGTTCTGCAGCTTTTTTTGCTACTGCCGACTAATCAGCTCAGCCTCTGTTAGTTACAAACAAATGGGAAACACAAACTGCAGCTATAATATTTACTATGTGCACAGTCTTTGTCTAGAATGCTAACATGCTAACATTTGCTAATTACAATGGTCTCCCAAGAACTGTACTTAGGCACTAATTCAAGGTACTAATTCCTTACTTGAGAATTTCCATTTTATGCAACTTATACTTGTGCTCCACCACATCTCAGAGGCAACTAATAAACTTTTATACTTTACTACATTTATCTGACAACGTAACTTACTTTACAGATTCAGATCATAGATTGTATATGAAGAAGAGCACTGCGTCTCCAATTCCTCCCACTCGACAAAAATAAGGCCAAAATATCCCAGATCTCGTGCTGGTGACGTCATTTGAAGCCAGATTCTGTGCAGTAGCAATCTGTGGTATCGAGTTCTCACCCACACATCTGTCTGACCAATCACAAGCAGTGCCATTGACTGAAGGTGCATCAACTGGAATGCAGATCGACCAATTAAGATATCAAACCCCTTTTTTATAGTGTCAAATAACTAATTAAAACCAAACGTATCAGAAACATGAACACTGGAACATACTGACTAAAACCTACCTAAAATGACAGAAACCATCTTTGGGAAAAATGTATTTGACATGTACTTTGATCTTTTAGTTTGGCCCATGTTTAGGGCCTATACTTCAGCAAGCCACCAGGGGGCGACTGAGATATTTTAAACTCACTTTTAGGGAGCCATCCAGGCCCCAAGGAAGTGTGCTAGGCTTTGAAGCCAATTCTCGTAGTGGCCACACTGTGGAATTACGCCTTCCAACTCCATCGCAAGATGTCCTGTAGCCCAAAAACACTTTTTCCCATACATATACATTTGGATAGACATGTCTGCAAATCAGAGTTTTTCTGAGCATCACAACTCCTGCAAAATGCCCCATTTCACTATCAGGATTTAATCCATTCAGTCCGATAACATCTAGAAGAGCCGCAGGATTAAATCATTTTATCCTCGTTCAAGTTGGTGGAGCGCTAAACCAGAAGTTGCAAGCTCAGCCGGTGGAAGTCTCTGGTGCACCTGCTCTATGGCCCCAATGATGTGGAAGCAGCGCCTATCTTTTAATTTTAGAATTTTTCAAAGTTTTGAACTTTTTGGCCTCATGCGCCACTGAACAAATTTCATGGGAATGATCAAAGCACCACCCCAAGCGCTGTATCCAGGTCTCTTTATGCATCCATGGAGCCGTTGTGTCATCCATCTTTATTACACAGTCTATCATCCAGATTCTTAACACAAAATATGAGTCAACTAATGAATTATGATGTTTTATAAAATACATAAAGTAAAATACATAAAGTAGATAAAATTAGGTCCACCTTTACCAGCTGCAACATTGACATAATGTAGTGTATCAATGATTGTAATTTAGTAATATCATGTATGTAATACTGAGATGGAACATTCTGAGTAATGAGTTTTCACTTGATTATGATTTTGAATGCAGGACTTCTACATGTAACATTGTATTTTTACATTTTAGTATTGTTACTGAATACTTCGTCCACCACTGGCTTATTAGCAATAAACCCAAACTACAGCTGAGGTTGGTTAGAGTGCCATTAGTATTGCAGGTATTTGGTTTTAAACCAAAGTACTGGACAGAATGTTGACCTGCTGGCGGCGCTGGAAGAAAAGTCACATAATCTGTCAAGCCAGTCGGATTCATCCTCTGAGAACCATGAATGTCTGTACAAAATTTCATGGACATGCATCAATTAGTCACAGAGATGTCTCAGTCTGGACCAAAGTGGTGGACTGACCAATATCTGAATACTTGGATATGTTCTGGATTTGGACAGAAACATTTCTCTGACCCTATCCATTCATAACCCCTTAATAGGATTTCCATTGGGTTCATGCTAGTTTAAACTCCACTGTATCCATGCTCAACATCCTCTTATCTCCATGACCTTCTCACTGCAGGATGGTGGTCTTGGAGACGCGTCAGACAGACGACCAGTCGGGGCTGTCCAACCTGTACGTCCTGGAAATTGCTGAGAACTACGTCATGCTGCCCTGACTCTCCTGTCTGCTGGCACATGGCATCATGGGAAACTCCCACTTGTGTTTGAAGAACATAAATCATTAACTCTGACAGGCATGGATGCCACAGTATTTTATTTTCTAATGGGAGGAGAGGAGATATATGAGAAGGAGAGGATTGTTGTGTTGTAGCCTCCAGTCTGGAGGAGTCTGCTCTTATTTATGCTGAGATCCAGAACAACTTCCAGAATTCAGACAGCTGAGAAAACCCTAAATGAACAGTGAAGGAAGGCCCTCCTCTAACACTAAAGAGGAGTATCTCAGTTGATCACAGCAGCAGCAGCTGCCTGCAGGGACTTACATATTTGGCTTCCTGAGGATGCCACATACACAAGCATAAAGGACTGGATGGACTCATGCTATGTAGTTTGTATGTTGGTGTTCAAGATACACACTTCTTGCTGCCGTTACACTGTAATAAAGATAATTAACACAAGATGAGGTGAACTGTACTGATCTTGTAGTGTAAACAGTTAATGAGGTATTTCACTGACTGAAAGGTGGTCTTTTTTTTTTATAAAACTGTGCTGTGTGTGCAGGAGAGAGAGAAACACTTTTGAAATTTGTGCTACATGACCTGAGAAAACAGAGGAAAGGGGCTGTGACATTTGCTTTTACTCAAGAGATAGAAACCCTACAACTCTCAGAATGCACTGGACCAATAAACGCTCCAGCTGGTGGGTGATGTAATGCAAGTCTGGCCGTTTTTCCAAAGGAAACAATATGATGACCAACTGGTAATAAATGATCTCCTATTACAATTAACCAGTAAACTAAAATATGTTTCTAAAATAGTGAACACAGTTAACAGAATCTTGGTTTATATTTAATCAGCACAGCTTAGTGTTGCCATTTCTCTAAGCACCCAGGAACAGCACTGAGCTTTGAAGCCAACTTTACATAGTGGCCAAAAGTGGTCATACAACTTTGATGTGCGTCACGTGATGCCATTGGGCCCAGAATGACTTTTTGTTCTGTAGACTTACAAGTCAAGTTACAACAGCCTCCCGTGTCGTGTCGAAACATCAAAATTGACTGCGCTGCAAATGGCAACGCTGTCAGAGGAAACCTCACAGTCTTCACAATAAAGCATCATCAAGGTCTTGAGGCTTTTCAAAACAAATTTGAAGAAGATCAGGTCAACCTGGTAGGAACAGTACATCACACTATAAAAAATGTCATTTCCTGTTGCCAGTAGTAAGCACGATATTTATAACTCAACACTGGCATGTGATTTGTTTTCAGGCCGGTACTCTTACAGTAGAGTTACAAAGCACTTCCTGTTCTGCAGTGAAACATGGAAATTTGCCACCTCGCCACAGCCATGACATTCAACAAAAACTCAAAAGCTTCATAATTTGGCATTGCTAAGGTCTTTAGGTTGTACTGCCCATATTTGAAGATGATCCCCCAAATCTCTACGAGGAATTTGCCAAAGTACAGCACCTGGAAATGGTTAAAAAAAAGTCCCAAATGAAATGTTAATTTAAAATGGCTGACTTCCTGTTGGGTTCAGGGAATGACTGCAAGAGATTTCTTTTAAATGTTGGTATGTTACATGTGCCTCCCAATATTCTCACCTCTAGGAGAAATGTGCTGCAGGGACTGTTGCACTCAAATTTTCCAGGGACCCTGTTGAGATATTTTTTAACATCTGAGCAGAAACCAATAAAATATCAAATTTTCACCAGTTCTGATGCATGTGCAAAGTTTCATGAGTTTCCGAGCTCCTTTAGTCCCTCAAAAATGTGATTCTTTTCGTGAATTAATAAATGAAGCGATCTCAACAGGGTCCTTGCACCAGACGGTGCTCAGGCTCTAATAATTCAGACACAAAATGTATTATTTGGTTTTGAAATAGTTTCTGTCTCAAAAGAAGAAGAATGAAGTAATTCAAACTTCCACTGAGTCGATGTCCTCACAGTGTTTCATAATGGAAGAATACTGTGTGAAATAGGATTTTGAATTTGTTTTCCAGTCCAGAAATGCATCAGTGAACCCCAATCATTACTGAACCAAAGCAATGCAACTGGTCTCTAAATACACATGTGAACATTCAGTCCAAAGTTGGTGACATTCTAATCTTAACTCCCAGATTTACATTAATATGGCAGACACTGTCTCTTTTGGAGAAGATTACATTTTCACTTTTTCAGTTTGGGAGATCCAAACATCAACCAATTAAACTCAGTTTGCAGTAAAATATGTTTTCCTAGCCGTTAATTTAAAAAAGGGGGATGTATTAGATGTATTAAAATGATGAAAAATTGGTTAGGGGTTTCTCAAAAACTAAAGCCTTTTGGGCGATTTGTTCCTCTATTATTAATTACATGAGTATGTATGTCACATAGCTGTAGTGCTACCTTTGTGTGTGTGTGTGTGTGTGTGTATGCGTATGTGTGTGTGTGTGTGTGTGTCCAACCCCCTCATGTGTGTATGTGTCACTATAAAGAGGATGATGTACTGTATAATATTTTAATTTACTTAAAGCCCTGCAGCAGTTAATTGTTTTCAATTTGTTCCTCACTGCTTTATGAAAAATGCACAGAAGCAGATTCGCTCCAGCACAGATTGATTTTGATCTGCAGAAATCTGCTGTGTTGAACTGCTGAATGTAAGTTTTTGTTTAATACAAAATACATATCAACTAATAAATTATGTATTATTATAGGCTAAGCTACCCAGCAGTATATAAAATAGTCTAAAATTTGCAGCACCTTTACCGACTGCAGCATAAGTGATGCAACATTAATGGTCCAGTGTGTAATATTGAGGGGGGTTTCATGGCATCTGGCAGTGAGGATTGCAGATTGCAACCAGCTGAAACTTCTCCAGGTTAGGACTCCTTCAGTGTCCGACATATCCGCAGAGGTCTCTTCCTCTATAAACAAACACAACAGGTGATTATAACTAGTCAAAAAACAGTGAATACTGAAAGAAGTATTACATTAAAAATCTGTTTTTCTGATACTTTCACCACAGATGGGCTGCTAAGGGACTAACAAAGGCTGATGCAAAAATGCTAATTATTTTGTTTGTCCATTCTGGCCTACTGTAAAAACATGGTAGTGCAGCATAGTAGACTCTGTAGATGAGAACCCGCTCTCTATGTAGATATAAACTGCTCATTCTATGTTAAATAAAATTTATTTTCAGCTGATTATACACTAAAGAAACATACTTATTATACAACATTCCATTTCTGCCAATATCTCCCCTTAAATCCTACATACTGGACCTTTAAAGCATCACCGCTTACCTGCATAACATACTTTAAGTACTTTAAGTGTGTTTAGATTATAAAACTTGTGTACTTTTACTTAGGCCTAAGATTTTTATAGAGACTTTTACTGTAACAGAGTATTTTCACACTGTAGTATTGTGACTTTTACTTAAATAAATAAAAGATCTCCATACGTCTTCCACCACACTGTTGCAGTGTTATAAAACTTGCATTTAATTTCAAGCCATTCCATTTTAAGTGATGCATGAAAAATCCTAAAATTGAATTATTTTATTTGGGAAAGTGATTTTAAATATTTAACAGATTGATGGCAGTGTCATATTTCCCCAGTGGCAGTCATCTCTTTTCATAAAAACACGCCCAAGTTTTTTAAAGCGGTAGCACTGTGGAGCCCCAAAAGTCCCCGAAAGATGATTTTTTTTTTAATCTTGTGAGCACAAAATAATAATTTGTTCCAACATGATCATTGTCTTGTGCCTACCAGATAATTATCACAAGCTAATTATCTTGTAGGCACAAGATTTCAAAATTCCCCTTTTGGGACCTTTGGGGCTCCACAGTTACAACAAAACTTAATGTCTTAAAAACAATAGCCAGTGGCGGAAGAGGCAGGGCTGTCAAAATGGGGGGAAGAGTGGGACTGATTACCCAGGGCCCCAATGGGAGAGGGGCCCTCGAAAAGCCAGGAATGAAAAGTTTGGTTTTGTTTGGACTTTATTATTTCTAATTAGTGCCGTAACTAACTTCAAGTTGGCTGAAAAGATCTGCTGAAAGACTGAACTTTCTATTTAAAAAAACAGTGGAGGCTCCCTGAGGCCTCTCTCACCCCTTAAATGTGCAAAATGGTTTAGTCTACCCCTGCACTAGGATTCCTGAGTGACTGCTTATGTTGCTGCTGCACCAATGTACACAGTCATGTCTTGCCCCGGCAAAGGGAAATCTAGGTAAAAAACAAAAACAGAAGAGAAAAAAAAGGAGAGGAAAAGAAAGCAAATCAACTTAAAAAATAAAAAAAAAAGGTGTGTGAGAGAGACATGGATCAAGAGAGGCAGGGCGGGGGGCCCACAGGGACTGCCTATGCATGGGACCCAGAATCTGGTGCTACGCCCCTGGGAAGAAGTATTCAGATCAAGAAACATAAAATGGAAGTACAAGTACTTAATTACAGTACTTGAGTATATGAACTTACACCACTACTGACATCATCAAGTTTTCTTAACCATACACCTTTTATTAAAGGTGTTGACTTTGGTGTCACAGAGAGGATAGATGAGGGGTAAATAAAGAATCCACCCAAGAAGAAGAAGAAGGAGACACCCTGTCCGGGGCCGGGTGCCCTCTCCTTACCCCCCGACACATCAGTGGGAGTGCGCAGTGCCAGGCCGGGCCAGCAGCAGCAGTCGACGCATCATCACACGTACTTTACGCACAGTGGATGAACGGAGGCAGAGACCCGGTCGAGGATGATGCTCACACCGGCTCAGAAGGGCTTTCTCTCGGGCTTTATTTACCAGGTGGCAGCGGTTTGGTCGCCGGTACTGGTGTAAAATGCACTGGAGCAGACCGGGTGTGCTGGTCGGCCTAGCTGATCTCGGCTGCTCGGCTTCGCCTCTCCCATTTTTATTCTAGTACTTTTTTATTGTAGCGTTATTATTTCCAGGTCAAAATCTCAGTTTCCTGTGCGGCTTGTTTGTACTAAAAATGGCCGGAGATGGCGGCGCTCTGAAGGATATCAATGAGATTAAATCCCAGTTCCGGACCAGAGAGGGCTTCTACAAGCTGCTCACCCTCTCGGACTCGCAGCAGCGGGGCGGGCTGCCGCGGGGTCCGTCCGCCGGAGCCACGCTGGGCCCTGGGGCTGGACCCGGTCCGATACCCGGTGGAGGGGTCGGGCTGCTGCAGGGGCCCGGGGCTGCCGCCGCCGCTGCTGCCGCCGCCGCCTCCTCCTCTTCCAATGCCGCAGCCAACTCCTCTCCAGCGGGCTTCCTGCCGCCGGTCCGGGTCTCCATGGTCAAACTGCAGCCCGAAGACCCGAGCGAGGAGTCGGAGCGGGTGTGCTTCAACATCGGCAGGGAGCTGTATTTTTACACGTACACCAACATCAAGAAGGTGAGCCTGTTCTCCTCCTCCTCCGTTAGCCAGAATGACAGATTGGATGGTCAGGGTTAGCTTAGCATGCTAGCCTGCTCTGCTAATTTAACGCTGTTAGCTCTTATTTCGTGGTGTTGTTAAAGCGAGGCTGTTTGGCTGCTCGAGCTGCACAGAGCAGGCGAACATGCACATGTTAGATGTTTATGCACTGCGACATGATACTTTGTGTGGATAGACAGTGAATGGTGCATCATGCAGACGGATGCACGGTGCCAGTGGACGCTACAGGAGGGCAACAGTGTTACTATACAAGCAGGAAACAGACAGGAAGCCTCTGACAGGACTCCATTCACTGCTTTCTACTGAAAAACAATGTCAACTAAAAGCTGCTTATTCTCTCTTATGCATTCTGCATGTTAATATGAATATTTGCTAGTCCTTAACAGTGATGGAAAGTAACTACACTCACTCAAGTACAAATTGGAGGTACTTGTACTTTACTTGAGTATTCCCATTTTATGCATCTTTATACTTGTACTCCACTGCATCTCAGAGGTAAATACTGTACTCTGTACTGCACTACATTTGACAGCTTTAGTTACTTTTCAGATGGTAGTTTTTCACCCCCTTAATGTCTAGTAAAAACCATGTATCTCCAAATATGTTAATGCTGAATGTTTTTTGATAAACTAAATGATGAGGTGTTTCTCTGTTGTTGAGAAATTCTACTTCTTACGCTAAATAAACTCTTTAAAAACCCTCTTGGATCAGCTGGAAAATGCAGCCACTCACAAACATATGATGATCTTATAGAATATGATGCATTGCTGTAGATTAAACCACCCAACAGTATGTAAAGGAGTTAAATTGAGCACACCCTGAAACATCTACAGCAGTAAAATGCAACATACACATCAATGCAGCAGTATTATTTATCCAGAAACATCAGATAGAATAAGTAAACACTGACAGGGAACATGCTGTGTCAGACTTAAGCGAGACTGCAGAGGGCCCAAGAAAAACAGACTAACTCAATATTTAAAGCCCAGCTGCACCGTGGTGGTTTAATAATAGCTGACTGTTTTTACCTCTGTTAAAGGTCCAGTGTGTAGGATTTAGGGAGATTGAATGGCAGAAGTGGAATTTAATAAGTATGTTTTCTTTAGTGTATAATCACCGGAAAATGAGAATCATCATGCTGATGTACTTCAGAATGAGCCATCTATATCTACATAGGGTCCTCATCTGTGGAGTTTGCCATGTTGCACCGTCATGTTTCTGCAGTAGCCCAGAACGGACAAACCAAACACTGGCTCTAGACAGTGCAATTTTGTGTTGGCTACCATGGTTAGTAGCCTCTCTGCAATGAGCAGCATTGGAAAAACACAGATTTTTACTGTGTTTACTGATTTAAATCACTGTGTCTATTTGTTTTTTGAGAGGAAGAGACCTCTCCGGATATTTTGACTTCCAGTAAAAAAAATAAAAATAAAAATATATATATATCTGAATGTCTGGATCTTAATACCAAAGAGCATCAGAGAAACACTTATTTGTAACATGAAACTGCTTTATTCAGTGTTTTTACAAGTTAAAATTATAGAGTTTGTTTGTTTTGGAGAGGAAAAGACCTCTGCAGATAATTTGGCTCCTAGTTAAAACCTCCTGAGCTAGAATGCTGAAGGAATCCTTACCAGGTCAGGCTTGGGCAAAGTTTCAGCTGGTTGCAATCTGCAGTTCTCACAGCTAGACACCAGTAAGTCCTACACACTGCTCCTTTAAAATAGACATTACTGAAGGAAAGAGGAGAAACATCAATGTAAAAGCTGATTCCAAACTTTTAAACTGAAGGTCATAGATAACAAAACTCAGAATTCATTGTTAAAATCAGAATTATTTTCAATGCTTTTAACATATTCAGTTACAAAAATAATACCCCATTCATGACAGAAATCTGACATTTGAAATCACTTGCCTGGTGGAGGGAGTATTATCTGTATTTGTCCTCCACTTTCTCCTCTCACAGCTTGTTTTTAGCATTGCTAGCATACGCCAAGGATTCTTTTTAGAGAGCTGAAATTGCTTGCAGCAAGCTGCACCACTTGCTTCTTAATGAGGAATGCTAATAACCCATTTAGGAGGAACTGGAGGACAAATGTAAAAAGCTTCCCCTCCTCTAACGTGACATGGATCAATGAGGGAAAACGCTGTAACTGACTACCTTTTTAAAATGTCAAAGCTCCTCTTTGAGTGCACACCGTCTGTCACACCTTTGAGATTCATCATTTTCTCTTTTGGAGATTGTAATGAAAGGACTCCACAAGTACAATAAAGTGAGTTAATTTGCAAGTAATTTGTGTCTGCGTGACAGATGCAGACATGTGTCGATGCACATGGTCCCTGCAGGAAATCACATGCAAACACATGCAACAGACTGAAGACACCACCAGCACTATACTGTACATTCAGCATTCAGGCAGCATGTAATTTATACTCCACACCCTCAAAATGCAGGGGTTCACAGTCTTATTTATGTTAAAGAACCTTGAGAGGAGATGTTGTTTGTTAAGTTTGTGCTCAGTCTCCCTGCTGACAACACAGTGAATGATTTAACTTTGAAATTTATCCTCTGACACATTTACATATAATCAGCAGGGATGCACCAATGTGGTTTTTCCTCTCCTGATACCAGAGGTGGAACCAAGTTATTGTTTTGCAACTCAAAAATAAGTCTCAAATCTTTGTAAGTCAAGACTGACAGGTCCAAAGTCCTAGAGTCTCAAGTCCTAAACAAGTCATAGTGTGCTCTTCACCAAATGTAATGCCAATATTAGATTTCCAAATATTATGAATGCTTTTTAAAATATTAGTTTATTTATTAAAGGGCCAGTGCGTAAGATTTAGTGGCATCTATCTGTGAGGATTGCAGATTTCAACCAGCTGAACTTCTCCTGGTTAGAATTCCTTTGGTTTTCATTGCTCAGAAGGTTTTTACTGGGAGCCGAATTATCCACAGAGGTCTCCTCATCTCCAAAAAAAAGAGACCAGCAGATTTTAAGGAATAAAAAGAAAAAAACACTTAATAAAGCAGTTTCATGTTACAAATCAATGTTTCTTTTATGCTGTTTGGCACATCGCAGGTGGGCTGCTCGCCCTG
>JAPZEB010000024.1:31122096-31133732 GCA_029783705.1 Chaetodon striatus | reverse complement strand
TGACATCTACTGTTTGTAATATACTGTCTATGGAGAAGTACCCCATACTGCCCCACTTCAAAGAATCTGTCTATCCCAATTATTAACTGTGCCAATTATTTTCCTTGTTCAGCAATTCATTGTTGGTGTGGAAGTATGTGTTGCCATGGTTCCCTCCTTAAAAAGCCAATGGATTTTTTCATTGGATTTTGCATTATTATAGAAAATAACCTCTGTGGCAAACAAATGTTTATGATACTTAGACATTTTGTTCAGCAAGATAATCTTCACATATGGACACCACTTTTATGATTTTTGGAACTTAAATGCAATCGCCAGAAGTAAAAGGCTAACGTAAGGCTATCAACAAACTACACCACCACTATCCAGTGCTGACGCAGCTCTGTGGAGATAGGTCTGGCTATGCCAGCCTAATCCTCCTCCACCACACTGGACCTTTAAGTTAGTCATGTTGAGGTTATTTCAAGAGGAGCGAAACATTCATGCTGTTTGGTCTCTGTGTCTAATTTGATGTGATTGCATATCCACCCACTGTAAAAACACTGTGTGCGTGTGTGAATGAGAGAGAAATGAAACCCTGATTTTGTCTTGTCAGCACATGTTTTTTGATTCAGGCCAGAGCAGTGCAGGGCGGATCGTGGGATGGATAAAAAGAGAGGGAAGAAAAGACAGGGACTGAGGGAGGGAGGATCTGGACAGTCTCCCAGTCACTGAAATAAACAACATTCTCTTCTCAGTTTTGGACATTTGTGCCTATTTCTGCTATCAGCTCTGTTCCCACGTTGCACAAAAACCACCCAGAAATGTCTGTGGAGCTGAACTCTCTGGTCATGATGCTTTTTTTTTTCTGGTGTCATCCCCTTTTAAAATCACCAGAGACGGACATTAGAGGGTTCAAGATTTTAAGACTAGTTAAAGATGCCAGATTATTTCAAAAAAGACTTCAAAGGGCAGTAGTTAAGGTTTTTGTTTTTGTAAAACACATGTTCATTTTTATCATAGTGTGTGATTAGTATATTTTATATTTATGGGTTAAGTGGTGTTGTCTAAGCAACTGATCCTGTTTCTGAAATTCAGATGAACGAAAGTTATGCCCCTTGATTTTGTAAATAGCGTTCAGTCTCAACATCGATCACAGTTGCGCTTTAAAATTTCAGTGGTGAACTGGGAGAAGCTTTTTTAAATTAGTCGTTGCAATGCAGAAACTGATAATCCACTGAAAGAGATGTATAATTTGATTTAGATATTTGCTGGATTACCATCATTTAAATGAATTTTTCTCTGTTTTTTTTTTTTGGTTGATGTGACTTGCTTTTAGACTTGTGAATTTGTAAAGAAACATATTAGCATTCTTATTTTAAAAGTGTTTTATTATCCTAGTACCCATCAGCACCAACAGATAATGCAGTAAACTGGAAGTGCAACTTGACACGTTCACAGAGGCACACAACCACAAGGCAGTAATTGTAGTTTGTTTTGTTTTTTTTTGTTTTTTTTTAAGTTGAAAGCAGGCTAATAACTAATTAAAAATAAATATTTCAATCTGTGATAAATTCACAGTAAGTACAATATGTGTGCATAGCATTGAGAATTACTTTCATCTTTATCATAATGTTAAAGAAAGTGCCATTCTGTGTGGGCCTAACCCCAAAAGCTCTAGTTCAGAGAGCACTGGAGAGCTGGTGATCAAGTAAAGTACTTCTAATAGCTATAGTGAAATGAGGGATGGTAAATCCTATATTTCATTTTGTATTCTAGTACATATTTTTATGTCCAAAACAAGATATAGACTCCAGTCTAATTCCTGGGCTTCACCAGCAATTTAATGAGTCACTGTAAAGTAAGGCAAGCACAAAATTTGCCTAATTAAGTTGTTCTTTAAAGAATGTATTCAGGTGTGATCAGCATGCACCTGAATGGTGTATTGACACCGAAACAGGGAGTTGCCCTTTCTTTAGGCTTTAGCATCAGCACCACATAATATCTGTGCATGCTCTGTCAATAACACTGAGACGATGTGAGGAGTGTGACATAATTTACAACTTCAACACTTTAACTTTTTCTTTCCCTGTCCTCCTCCTTCAGGACCAGTTCAGAGCAGAGGAAACTGCGTTCTCGTGATGCGGCCAGATGTAGGCGGAGTCAGGAGTCTGAGGTGTTTTATGAGCTTGCCCACACTCTGCCGCTGCCCCGCCGAGTCTGCTCCCACTTGGACAAATCTGCCATCATTAGAGCCGCTCTCAGCTTCCTGCGGATGCACCACCTCCTCCAACCAGGTTAGAAGCACATTTCCTAATGGTCGTCCAACCTGACAGAACCTGAATGTTCCAGAGTTTTCCCAATTATTGAGAAATTATTAAGTCTATGTTTTCTGATGATACAGTACAAATGGCACCTTATGGTATGGAGTTAATTTGGGGCATAATTGTAAACAAAATTCACAGCTCAATATGTATATATACATTTATTGAGAAAACTGTAATCATTCAGCAGTTGCCACAATTCGTACAGTAACAGTTAACACACTCATATACCAGCATGTTGTCAATAAGATAAATAAATAACACAAATGTCAGTAATGTAATGTGATTTTCCATGATAAAACTGAACTGCGGATAGTGCTCAGGCCCAACAGACTGATCAAAATGCACATGTGAAATCACATTGTAGCAGGGCTCAAGCACTTCAACCACATCCTTAAATTTGGTGTTCTCTACAGTTTAAAGCACAGTACATGTGAGTGTGGTCTGGTCACATATACACAGTGATAAACTCTATAGCATTTTGTATGACTTTTGTACAGAAAGAACCTGCAGTGTGAACCTTAAAATGATTCTTATAATATATTAAACTTTTTAGACAATTCTGAACTTTACAGATTAAATTGTGCACAATGCTGACTGTTTTCTGATGGTTTCCTCACTTTTAGATTAGTTGACTTATCTAAGTTTAAACTGCCATTTAAACTTCAGGGAATATAGTTGATAGGAACATCCCTAATGATAACATTTGCTAATGATTATTTTGGATGGCAGTGCATGCTTTTTGAGTGTACGTGAATACTTGGGGAATGTTCCCTCCCAAATATGTAATTACTTGCTCCACTAGGCAGACTAGAGCCTTTAATGCCCCCCCTTTCTTTTGTTCTTCATCTCCTGACAGTTTCAGTAGTGAAATCCGTCAGGCATCAGAGGAAATGGAGCTCTCTGACACTTTCACCTTCAGTATTCAGGGTTTTTTTTTCTTTAAGTGTATTATTGTTGCAATATGAGCTGGTCTGTGCTGTTTTATATCCTCAGGTGTGAGATCAGAGTAATGAAGTCATCAGTGATAAAGGGACATTACTCAGGTGGCAAACAAGAAAAAAGCATCAGGATTTGGAAGTGTGGTTCTCCTGTGTTCGTACGGAAAACTGAAACTACTATACTACTACTATAAACTACTATAATAAAACGTTTATTATAACTGTTAATGCAGTTCTTTATATTTTGGATGAGTTTATTATAAGGTCTGAAAATATGACAGGGATATGTCTAATCGCTGAAGAATGGGTTTAAAGAGTGATGCAGATAAACTGTAATTCTGCATCATTTTAGTGCAAACATTGGGCAGTAATTCCAAAATCTAACAGGGGCATAAAGGCAATTAAAGTTTTAACCAAGGCTGTTCTGTCTGCCATAATAATAACCTTCTTTTTTCCAGCAGGTGAGAAGCAGAAAGAGGAATCTAAAGAGGAGGAGGAGGATCCAATGGATGCTTTCTATCCTGAGGCGCTGGCTGGCTTCATCATGGTGTTGACTGAGGAGGGAGACTTGACCTACCTGACAGAAAATGTCAGCAGACACATTGGCATCACACAGGTACCGTGTGAACACAACCTTAGCCTTGTTTCAGAAAGCAAGTTTAACAAACTCTGAGCTGATGTACCTTGAGATGGAAAACTCACAGTTCAATCAACTCTGTATGTTCACCCTGAGTTAAGCTTGTGCATATTGAGTGAAAAAAGCCATCATCACTGGGGATCTGATACTACGATTCACCATGGCAACAGGTAAATAAATGGCAGAGGCTCCATTTTAATCCAGTGGATGTAGAGATATTAATGCATGTGTGGACTGTGCACATTTATCTTAAAAAATAACATACCCTGAGGTTGAGTAGAGAAAAGTGTCAGTAATTTAACACAGTAAAGCTGTATTCAATGTTATCCATTAAATCATCATTTAGGTCATAGCATATACTACATTTTAGTGTTTCCTCCACAAATAGATTTTATGTGTTGCTTTTTTTCTGTGTTCCATCTCTAAATTTGTGTGTCTGTGTTATTGTGTGACTTTCGTGTTTTAAAGGGTTAGTTCAGATTCACCAAAGTCACACAACAACACAAACCGATTGAGGCAGTGGTGGAGTAGCAGCTCCTGAGTTCAGCAAAGTGAAATTACTGTTTGTGTCAATGGAGTTTGGCTTTGAAGAGAGCACAGATAAGTTTCACTTGTATTTCAGTCCCCAGTTGCAAAGGGTTATGTGTTTGTGAAGCACTGAGCGTATGACTGGATAAATGAGACAGAGTTGCTTGAGAGTTTGGAAATTGCTGTTTTGATATAGTTTCACTGTTATTTAACACCGACCCCTATGACATCAAATCATCCGGAATTTTCTCTGGTTTTTTGGGGGCATTCTGTGTTCACTGTGGAGGCAGTGTGGAGAAATTGTCATTTGGAGAGTGAAGTATTCCCTAAATTTGAGTTGGAGCTTTTTACTGTCAGCCTCTAGGACAGTGTATGACTTATTCTGAGTAACTTGAGCAGAGAGAAAGGCCGTCCATGAGATCTATTCTTAGGTCTGTTAGAGATCAGGTTTATCATTGAAACACAACTAGGTTATGAGTGCATACAGAAATACAAAGTGAAATGTGATTTCTTGTTGTGTACTGTAGAGCTGTGATGATTTAATCTAGTAGTGGTCCGATTTACTGTCCGTTCCCTCTTGCCAATAATTTTATTAGTTTTAATCTGTTTTGGTTCATTAAAAGCACAACAATAGATTGGTAAGAAAAGTGATTCAGTAAAGAAATATAACCATAGATAAATCTTTAAACAAAGCACCGGTTATACCAAATGCATAAAATACATAGTAATATAGTGAATGGTATTTCAATTCAAAGAATGTTAATGTAATGTAATATCACCCAGTTGTCTTTATGCCTCTGCGCTGTTGATAGCTGTGGCCAGGGACATTATGTTTTTGGGTTGTCCGTCCATGCATCTGTCTGTCTCATTCTCATGAACATGATATCTCAAGAACGCCCGGAGGGAATTCATTCAAGTTTGACCTTGCATCCACCTCATCCTCATGACTGCAGTATCTCAAGAGAACCTTAAGAGACTTTCTTCAAAGTTGGCACAAATGATGACTTTTTTTTTATCCAAGAGGTCAAAGGTCATCCTCACTATGACATCATTATGTTCTGCAAATACTTTTCTGGCCATTATTCCATGTCACAACTCAGAAACATTTGGTCAGATACTGAATTGGGGACACTAATCTTGGGTGTCCACCTTGACACTGTATGTGCATCCGGAATGGTACATGGAGGTATTCAACTGTCAGACAGTAATCCTTTTTTTAACTTTCAAAATGAATGCAGCTGGCTTTCCATCCTCAGACTGATGCATCACTTTATGTGTGTTATTGACTGTTGTTGTTGTTGTTGTTTACAGCTGGAGCTGCTGGGTCAGAGTATTTACGACTTTGTTCATCCCTGTGATCAAGAGGAGCTCAGAGACCTGCTGGCTCCACGTCCAGGTCAGACACAAGGTTTATTAATACAATAACAATCCTCAAATACACAAAGTGTTAAAGATTTCATCTCCTACCCAAACAGGAGTTACGTATGTAAAGCTTGTACTTATATTAATGTTACAGGTATACTATGCAGGAATTGTTCACTGTTGGTAAACACAACATTTAAAGTTGGCTCCTTCTTCCTTCAATACTATGCACACTGCTAGCTCCTGTAGTATTGTTGGAACCAGGGATGTCAATGCCAAGAATACTGTTGCACTTGGTTGCACATGTCGGTCTATAGGTTCATTTTGCACCACTTCAGTTTGCTGCACTGCCCACAATTCAGGTCTGGCTGGATGCAGAAGGTGCCACTTATTCAGCGATTTCCTCCAGTGACCTCGTCCTTACCCAACATCATTACTTAAAGCATTGTTGACTATGTTATGACCATTAACAGCGTCAGCAAAGCCAGTCATGCTGACTAAGTTAACAATGCTAAGAGGCTGTTGCAGCCACCAACTCACTGGGGCTAGCTGGAGGGAGACTGGGGGTTGGCCACCCTGTTTCCACCATGTAAACGCAGAATAAGTAGCGCTGCTAGCTAGCTCCCAACCGACCTCTGTGGTGTGCGGTGCAGAGCAGCGAAGGCTAACGTTAGATAACCATCGGAGACCAGAGGGTGGAGAGTGGGCACTATTTTTCCACAGCTAGTCAGCTGTCTGTCAGCAAAACCAACAGAAAAATTAAAGGCAAGACATTTACAGCACAAAATCGTTGAGATTTCACCACCTCTAAATGGATCGCGTTTGAAATGCCACCCTCAGCCGTGCACTGTGCCCATAAACTTCCGAACACAGCAAAACAAGAAAAAAATTCAGGCACAACACAGAGTCTACACCGCTACACACCTCAATTAGGACATTAGTGATGCCAGAGAGGGATTATTTCTGTATGAGCCTATACGTTGTACTTGATCATAGTTTTGTTGTGTGAGAACGTTAGATCTTTTTTAGTTTCTTTTCTTCAGTATTTGATGCGCTTTGTTATTTTTGTGCTGACATCTTAGATAATGCTGGGAAGGTGCTAAGCCAAGATGTCATCTTTTCTTCTTGGCAATAAAAATTCATTCATATACAGTATAGAGAACAGGAGGATTGTATGTCCAGATGACTTTTGCAACTAGTTTTGTCCTTCCAATAATTTTATAAAAATATTTCTATATATATTAACTGTGAGCTCGCTGTGTTGACCTTGTCATGTTGCTTTCAGGTTTGAGTAAAAAACCACTGACACAACAGCAGAATGAGAGGAACTTCTTCCTGCGCATGAAGAGTACTCTGACCAGCAGGGGGCGCACTGTCAACATCAAGTCTGCTGCCTGGAAGGTTCAGTGTTACCTAAGACTGTATATAAAGACACTCACACTTATCTCAGTGCTTTAGCAAAATGTGGATAGCTCTGTCCAGCCAAGGACAGCTTCCACCCTCCCACTCTTATCTCTAAGACCAACATGGGCAATTTCAAATAGGCTCTTGGACAGTATCTTTAACAACCCTCACCAGATATGATTACAAAACACAAGAGGTAAGGTCAGTTATTTCAGAACACAGAGAGGAATGTCTTTTACATAAGATTGTGACAGATATATCCCTAATTTTACCTTTAAACAAAACCAGGAGAAAAAAAAAATCCCTCCGATGAAGGATAAGAGAGAAGTAAAATCAAACATTGATATAAGAAATTAGTAGGCAGTAAATCATTAGATCAGATTGAGAATGGACAAATGTATTTACTCTCATCTATCATCATTTTCAAATCCAGTGTTTATAATCTGTTCAATTATGCAATTCCAGCACTGTTTAGGCACCCTTTAAAGCAATATCCAAAAACTTTTTAAAAAAACAGCAATGCCATTTTTTTCCTTGCCCAAATGTAGCCTAGCGCTATTTAACCCCTTACCAACAAGATAGCATGACATGGTGCCGATGGACGCCTGAGGTTGTGTAATTTAATGTGATAACACTATCTTCACTCTAGCTGCGTCTGCCAACTACGGTGGCTGACACAAAAACATAAATGGCCTTATCTAGAGCTAGTGTTTGGTTTGTCCGTTTTGTGCTACCATAAAAATATGGCTGTGGAACAAGGGGATCTCCATGGTACTGCTCCCTTTGTAGATACAACCCCTGGCAAAAATGATGGAATCACCAGTCTTGGAGGATGTTCATTCAGTTGTTTAATTTTGTAGGAAAAAAAGCAGATCACAGACATGCCACAAATCTAAAGTCATTTAAAGTGGCAACTTTCTGGCTTTAAGAAACACTAAAAGATATCAAGAAAAAAAGTGTGGTAGTCAATAACAATTGCTTTTTTAGATCAATCAGAGGGAAAAAAATATGGAATAGCTCATTCTAAGGCAATAAAAACATGATTCCTATTTTCAGCTGTTACTATACACTGAAAAAAATCATAATATATTTTATTTCTGCCAATATGTTCCCCTAATCGTACACACTGGACCTTTAAAATATACTATGATTAGTATGTTAGTATTGTACTATATAGATAAAGTTCTTGTGCAGTTGTCGGTGATAAAATGACATTTAGCGCTGCTATTTAATGTGTTTGACTTTAAAAAAAGAAATTGGTTTTCAGTAAATTGATACTGATTGGTATTTTAAACTTGACCTGAAACAATACTCTGCCCATCTCCGCCATCTTAATGTAATTTTTCCCTTTCCACAGGTTTTTCACTGTACAGGGTACATTCGTCAGTTCGATGGCAGCTCCACGTTGCCCCTTGCAGGCAGAGTCATGACCCTGCTGTGTGAACCCATCCCCCACCCGTCCAGCGTGGAGTTACCTCTGGACACCTTCACCTTCCTCACCCGCCACAGCATGGACCTGCACTTCACACACTGCGAGGGCAGGTAGGATGATCACTAAGTCCTTCACCTGCTCCAGGATGGTAACTGACCCCGACCCTTGACCTCCCTGTGGATGGGAGGCAAGAAACAAGAGAGGTCCTTTTGTTTTGACAAATGTCCCATCGCGCAGAGTCTAAAGGGAGAGAGGAACAGAAATCTCTAAACCTGTTTGTTTGTGATTTTAATTCTACTGTTTGTTTTTCTTCCATCTCTCTGTTTCCAGGGTGACAGAGTTGGTGGGATACAAACCTGAAGATCTGATTGGTCGCTCAGCCTACGAGTTTCATCATGCGCTCGACTCTGATCACGTCAACAAGAGCCTGCACACATGTGAGTTTCTGTGTGCTGTACCAGAAAAACAACATGCAGTACATGTTTAATCAATTAAAGTCAACATTAACATTGATTATAAACAAAACTGCATTGTTTCAGTCATTTAACCTGTACTTAAGTATACTTACACATAAAAAAAACTACCTGAAAACAGTATTAGTAGTGTTCAATGTGTTTTCAGTTCTTTAGTTTCGAGGATTATAGATGATTTAAGCCCACAGAGGAATACACATAATCTCTATTTGAACTTGACACATGAGAGTTGCACAAATATGATACAAGTCTGTGAACAAACAGACATAGAATGAGTCAGCACACAGAGGAGCAGGAGCATTTTGTCAATAGAGTGTTGCAAGGATGATGTTTTTTTATAGGCCAACACAGAAGGTAGCGTTGCCTTGGTTCCCTCGACAAAAAGCTCTGTGACAAATAAAAGTCACTGATACTTACATGTTTTGTTCAACAAGATAATCTTCCACGATAAACACTGCTTTTATGATTTTTGAAGTGTAAATGCAGTCACCAAAGGTTAAAAGCTAACATTAGGCTAAAAACAAACTACACCATGCTCACATGATTTAACATCCCCACCACAACATGTCTGTGAAGCCTGTTCAGTGTGATGATGGTCTGTGGTCTCATTTAGCCACTTGTTAGCAACTGTCTTTTTTAAAACATGTAAAGGCCTCGAAATTTACAAATGGGGTATGAAATGATGTATGTCATAGAGCAAAACATGAAAGCCTCTTAAGCTTGTGTTAACTACTGACTTTATTTCAGGCATCTAACCACAAACGCATTGACTGTGAGATGAGGGAACTGGGAGTGCAAAAATGCTAACTCATTTCTAGGTTTTAGGACTCAGTCTTGCATGTATGTACCTTGTGGACAACCCGTCTCTTTTCTGTGTATGTCCCTGTCTGGTGTAGTGCTGTCCAAAGGTCAGGTGAGCACCAGACGCTACCGTTTCCTGGCAAATAGTGGCGGCTTTGTCTGGGCAGAGACTCAGGCGACTGTCCTCTACAGCAGCAAGATGTCGAAGCCTGAGGCCGTCGTCTGCGTTAACTTCGTACTCAGGTACTTAAAAAAGCAGCGAGCTCATGTCTCATAGAGCTACGACAGAGCTGATATTTTTAGAGCTGCAACAGTACACATGGGAAATGATGTTGTGTAGAGTGAACTACAAACTCCTACATCATCTTCATCTGCAGTGCCGTGGAGCAGCCAGATGTTGTTTTCTCCATGGAGCAGATCCGTCGTGGCCAGCCACCTGAAGTTCAACCCTTCTCACCAGCGCTCACACCAGAAGACTGTGGGACTTCTGACATCTGTGACTCTGACCCTGAACATCTCATCAGCTCCAGCCAGACTCAGCGCGCAGGTTCAGATCCCAGCAGCACTGCAGAGCTCTTCTTCAAATTGAAAGAGAAGCCGGAGGAGCTTCTGCAGTTGGCTCCCGCGGCCGGAGACGTTTTTGTCCCGCTGACAGGAGGTGAGACACACCAAAGACATTCACATCTACTTTAACACCAGTGATAAAGGTTTCTTAAAAAGTTAATAGTGTACCTCATTAGCTGTCCAAAATAGAAACTAGTATGTTCTTTTATAGTTCCTGTTTATGTAGAGCCTTTCAGCAAAAATGTTATGCTCATTTTTTCTTGTGTAATCGGAGCGGAATTGTCTTCAATCTTGAATCTGCAAGATCATAATCAGCATCGGTTACACAGAAATATGTCTTTCAAGAAAAATGGATGTTTTTAGCCAGGTGGTTTTTATTTCAAGAGTTTTGAAACTTGATATGTAGATTTGTAGGTCTAACACGGTTTGCCTATCTTGCATAAATTTTAATGATGTATAATTTTTAAATTTTATAATTTAAATAAATTATTTTCGTATAACCGTGTCAGGATTTATGTTGATAAATATGAGCAGACAGGAGGAGGGGTTTGAGCAACCATTCTCAGTGTGACAACATTTCGTTTCACTCTTTGTATGTTTTACCAGGTTGTACACATATGTAACAATAATAACAATAATAAGAATCTTTATTTATAAAGTTTATAAATGTTTAAGCTCCTCATCACAGAAGCTTCAAAAAAGACAGCAAAATAAAACATACAAGTCATTCAAGGACCAGGTTTTTAGAGAAAATAGATTTTTTGAAAAAAGAAACAACAATAAAAAAGACTAATTGGCTGTTAAAAACCAACATAATGAGGATGTGCTTTTTGTAGTCCATTTTCTGGCCATTGTAGTTTCATCACAGCAGACCATGTCAATGGCATCCACTGTTGTCTTTTCCTAAGCTCTCCCTTACATCTATCCTAACCTCATCACATTTTCCATCAAGGCCAAGGTAAAGTGTTTAGGAAAGGAAATTATTTTGACTACTCGACTGCAGCCCAAATCCAGTCGTCAGCCTTGCTAGCAGCTCTGTGAAGCTTGAGCTAAATGCTGTCTTTAGAATGCTAACATGCTAATGTGAAGGAGGTTTAGTGTTTACGATGTTGAACACTGTCGTGTTAGCATGCTAAAATTTGCTAATTAGCGCTAAAGACCAAGTACAGCTGAGGCTGATGAAAACGTGAC
>JAPZEB010000024.1:31074896-31086308 GCA_029783705.1 Chaetodon striatus | reverse complement strand
AACATAGCAAGATTACAAGTAGGCTACACAATACGTTACTGAGATATCACATTCACAAGAATGAGACAAATGCAAGGTCACACTGACCTTGACCTTTGACCACCAAAATCCAACTCTGCAGTTGGAATTAAAACATCAGGTGATACACTTATTATCAGATTCAGTGTGTTTGGATATTGAGTTGCTTTGAATCACAGCCTTCACTAGATCATGACTTCTTACCTCGTTGAAGAGGAGTTCTCGGCGCTGTTGTTTCCTCAGGTCCATCTTTTTCACAGCAACCAGTTTCCCAGTGGTCTTCACTGTGGCGATACACACAATTCCTGTGGACCCCTCCCCTATCTTAATATAGTGGTCCAGGTAGGTCCGAGGATCGCCAGGGTCCACCACCATTTGTAGCGCTGCTCTAAACTGCTCATGGGAAACCCTCTGGGGCTCCCTCTGCGGTGAGCGGCCCTGTGACGGAGCACCTGATGCTGGGGGCCCAGAGGGCACAGGGGGCCGTGGGGCTGGAACGCTGGGGTGAGGGGTGTGTGGGTGCTGGGTGGCCTCAGGGGTCAGGCTGGGGTGGGAGGTGTGATGAGGGTGCGGGTGGCTTACGGGGGGCTTGGAGCCAGAGGAAGCTCGAGTGGAGCCACTAGAAGGGCCATTTTGAGGGGAGGATTCATGGTGTCGAACCGGCTGGAAGAAAGAGAATGTCATCACAAAAAGGACACACCCAAGTATGATGTATCTGGAGCAAACTATCTTTGCAGGGTTGGAGAGGTATCATGTAGTGATGTTCATAGGTTTTCAATGAAGTGAGTCACTGTGACCCAAAATTTGTGTTTTTTGACAAATTGTAGCGTTAACTCATGTTTGATATTGTAAGGTGATAATTATAGTGATATTCATGTATGCTGAAAATGGAGTTGCAAATTTCTGTTAATGTAAAGTTAAATGTTTATTTCAATACTTCTTAACTCCTTTGTTTCGCTTTCTAGCCTCTCAGATATTTTCCTTTTACCAAATCAGAATTTTTTATAGACGGTAAGAATTTTTTATTTTTTTTACATGGCACGTGCCCTAGACGAATAAATCACCACTGGGTCATCATCGACATTAGTGAATACAACATCTTCCAACAACACAATCAAATCATTATACCATAACTTATCAGGGAAATATTTGGGTACCCATGAATGTAAGTCATTAGTGAGTTTACAGCGCCCTTTAAAATTTTAATGCATCAAAGACACAATACGCCAATATCAATTTTTAAATTATGAATATTGAAGATACAAATTAATGTTTTTGCAGCCTACTCGAACAATAAAATCAATCAAATAAAATAAAATGCTAAAGTGCCTGCAAACAGCTGATATACAGTGACAATAGCTTTCATCCATCAGCCAGTGGCTCAACTTGCACACGTCTGCTGACTCTCCTTCTGTCTGTCCTACCAACAGCCTGTGTGCCTCTTTATTCATGCTGCCATCCCTACCTGTCCTGTGGGGCTGCGTCCGCCCTCGCTGTCTGTCCTCGGGTATGTGTTAAATGGCCGTGTGGTCTGTTGGGCAGTTTTCATGACCCCCTCTGATACTGGCAGGTTTGGGGTACGGATGTTGGGTCCAGAGAGAGGCCTCTTGTCCCTGGGAGACTGAGGGCTGCCATCCCGCACAATGTAACTGGACTTCGGCCTGTGGTCACTGGGTTGATCCACCTGAAGAGAGGAAGAGTTAAGGTGGGGGTGGAATTCCTGCTGCAGAGTCAAATTAAAGCAAGTCAATGGTACTCAATTTTTTTTATACCATCAACTAAAATGTTTTAAGACTTAAAAACCATAAGCTGCCCTTTTGTTCCAGATAGATCCTTTAGATCATCAAGCAAAGGTCACTTCACTGTACTTCTTGTCCTTCTACCTTTTCATTGTAATACCTTCTTAAATCTTTTATATCATATATAATCTTAGCCTATTTTTTTAATCCTTGTTATTTTATTGAAGCACATTAAGTCCATGTCCGTCATATGGAATGTGCTCCATAAAGAAACTTGACGTTACTATTGTACTGTAAGGATATATCAATGTGGTGAATACAAACAAGGCTGACACTTAATACACTGGTCTGTAATAGCTCTTTTCCACTAGACCTTTTGACTGCATCAATTAATGTTTTCACTGTCAGTTTTAAGATGCCAAGCCACACCATGCCTGAGATGGACCATCACCAGAATTGGGCCAAAGGCTCGCTCGACTAACTCCAAGCAGGTAGCAGTGACGTCTCGCCAACCGCAGCCATCTACTGATAACCGTTTTCCCCTCCTCAAACAAGGGAGACCAGAGAGAGAGAGAGACATTTTAAAAGTCTCTGTGTGTTCAGCTCATAGTAATTTTGTAGCTAAAATACTCACAATAAAATAATGAGGAACCTTTAGCCGTAAAACAGTCTGCTGCTTTTAAACATCATCGGCTTAAGACCAGCACATTAATAGTTAAAGAAACATCTTCAAGCCCTGTTGTAATAGAGACTAAAACACAAAGTCAAACTGAGTCAAGCCAAGCCAGCACAAGTGTAAGGAAAAATGCCATAATATGATAACTGCAGGAAGGAGAGCCATGTGAGTCCTATTAACAGCAATGTCTACATAATGAATCCTGTTATTAATAAATATGAAGATGAGGGTGTTGAGCCCAGGCTTCATCTTCAGTCCCTACCTGGTCCCGGTCTCGTGGCTCTCTGTCCCTATGAGGGGGAGGAGGGGGACCAGAGCCTGGTCTGTCCCTGTGGGCCCTGCTGGGCTCCTGGCCCCGGGGCTGCTGCTGGGGCCGACCCTGGACTCCCTCATCCCACTGAGGAGGACGTAGTGCACGCTGACCCTGACGGGGGTCACCTCCACTCTGGTGGTGGTCTGACCTGGGTCGGTCTCTATGAAGCAGAGCGATGCAAAGATCAGTACAGGTAGTTGTGGTGTAACAGCTTCTTGATTTGTATTGACAAAATATCTGCTTTGTTCCTGTGCTTAACATAAAATCATGATACTACGACATCTACGCAACATTGCAGAGCAGAGAGTAAATACGCAACTATCAAATGTTTCCAATCTTACTTTTGTTCAGAATCTGTGCTTTTATGCCCCCTAGCTCTGCAGTCGAAGTGCTTACCTGTCTGGATGTGAGTAGTGTCTGTGATGAGGGTCTCCATTCTCCTGCCCCCCGACTGAGGAGCTAGAGTCCTTGCGAGGCTGGATAGGAGGGCTGCCTCGTCTCAGGGAGTTGGACCGAGTCACAGACATGGTGTCAAACTCATCCAACAGCCAGGTCAGGGAGCCATCCACTCCAAGCTTGCTGCCACGTACAATTGTCTGGAGATTTAAAATAAAAGTGGATTATAGTGGAACATTGAACAGGATGAGAGGCCTTTACATACAAAGCTTGTCTCATCATTTATCCATTTTAAAGTGGTGACAACTGTCACGATGTTAGGATTCTGTATGAATCGGTTTGTAGAAATACAAGTTCATTCATTCTGGCTGGAACCTGACATTGGGCGAGAGGCAGGGTACACCCTGGACAGGTCGCTAGACTATCACAGGGCTGACACACTCACATTCACACCTACGGCCAATTTAGAGTCACCAATTAACCTATCCCCATTCTGCATGTCTTTGGACTGTAGGAGGAAAACAGAGTACTCGGAAAAAACCCACGCTGACACGGGGAGAACATGATGATAACATGATAAAGTATCTATTCTATGTCAATTTAGTTGTTCCCAATGACAGAATCTCAGAATTTCTACGGTACCTTTCAGATTAGACTTTTAATTACCACCATCAAGTTTATTAGTGACAAAGCAAAAAAAAGACTGAACTTCACTGTTTTACCTAAATTTGGCTTTGAAGAAAAAGACAATGCACTGACCATGTGGTGAAGAAGGCTATATGTATAGTCATCGAATGTCCAGGTGTGCATTGATTCACACTGGTTGCATTTCACATGGTAAGCATCTACTTTAACAAATACAGCCATACTTAGGATGGCATGTTGACACGTTTATGATGCTGCTTGCAGGTGAAGGTGACCTCTAATATGAACAGTAGGACTGTGACAATAACCTTATCACCACAATACTGTTGTCACATGATGCTACTGTGGTGCCGTGGTAATCATAACCATCACCGCACTTTTTTTCTTTTCCTTTTTCTGAGCCAATATAATATAAATATTATATAATATAAATATAAATAAAAAATTTATCGAAAAACATGCTGCAGCCCCTCTGTCTGCAGTCAACACTTTGTGGCCTGGCTCAGTGTACCCCACAGCACTATCAACATTGAAGGCTGCCCTGCCACGACGTCAAAGACGGACGCTAAAGCTGACGTTCAGTTGAGTGAGCAGACTTCATGGTGTGATGGCACTGTTTTCTGATGTGCAACCCTAGATATAATTGAATCGATACGCAGTTTGACCTAGCACTCAAAATGTGCAAACTAATACACATTATTCATGACATTCGACACATGATTTTCCTTAGCTGACAACTTGTTAGTTGGTTTGATTTTCGCTCATCCCACCTTGCGCGGCTCTACAGTAGTGATGACAGTCGCGTCGATAAAGGGTTTTGGCCTTTTGGCTGTGTCTTCGATGAGTGACTGCCATTGCCGCGGCAACCCAACGAACTTCTGCTCCTGCTCGTCAAAGTCTGTATGTACGCGATGCTCAAAGTTGGATGGAGCAGAGATCTGGATACGAGACTTCTTCTTTTTGGTGAACATGATGGTGGCTGTGGCAGCTGTGGCCTATCATCAGACCTGAAGGGAGAAAGGACGGAAGACAGGAGGGTTAGCAGCAAATGTAAAACTTCCAAGTGACATATGTAAAACATACGACATGTGCATGTAGACAAGCATAGGCAGCAACTTTAGAAAACACTCAGTTACTGAGACATTGAAATACACCTGGTCAAAATAGCATAAATAAATATTGATCAACACTTAAAATGAGCTTGGAAATCAGGCTGGGTCTGGTTTCCTATAAAATGCAATCAGTGACTGGCTCAGAGTCAAACTATTTAAACCCCATGTTGTGTAATTTTCAGTATTGTCATCTAATAAAGCAGCAACCCAAAAAATGTCCCTTGAGGTGTAGGTTTATTATTTTAAAACTATTAAGTTTTTATTCTGAGTTTTTAATTCTACTTCATTCATATTATTTTCTTTGTTTCATTATTTTTAATATGTATGTATGCATGCATGTATTTACCTTACTTTTATTGTATTTATTTATTATCGGTTAGTTTTCTCATTAGTAATGTGTTATATATGCCACTTATTTACTTGTATGTATACATATTTATATATTTTAAGTACATGTATCATTTTGATGTTTATGGTTAATAAGCACATTACAGTATGTACATACTTTGCGTAATCGTCTTTTTCATGCACAAACTGAAGCATGTTAACTGATCCAGACACTGTAATTTCACTGTAAATTGAGCATCTTTTAAAAAAACTAATCTTTACAAAAACTGCTTTGCACTTTGTGTGTGCAGTTCAGCAAATAAACTGTCATCCAACTGGCTTATTTCAGCCCACTGAGCATTTAGTGGTGTACTGGCATTATACCAGCTGTGAACTTTGGCTGAAGGTCATCAGCAGGCTCAACATCAGGTTCACTGCTGGTCTCTCTTTATTAATGACAGGACAAGTGCTTCTACTCCAGCATTTCCTAATGGCATAACAACAAAACCATCCTAGAGGATGATAACATCAGAGCAGCATCCTCAATGAGTCATTTACTGTCATCACTTGCTGCTGTTCTCGCTGTCTCAACCAAATTGTGAGTGTCACACTGTGGAATGACATGAACAGTACATACTGTGCATGTACACAACAGACTGACTTACAGTCCAGTCTGCTCTTGACAGCTCAAATAAAACAGATGCATACTTTTATTCTGGACTTAATTCTGACTCAGAGTGTGGAAGTGAGATAACGCCTCTCAGAACTTTTCCCAGCCCTGGTATCTAAACATAGTGTCTGGTGACATTTTCCTTTGAGGACAACTTGATATTTGATGGTTGTAACAGGACTGGCATCGGTGGTGGGCTGCTATGAATCCTAAGCAAAGACATATTTAAAAAAAGAAAGAAAGCTGAACAGAAGGAGAGCTGGACAGATAGCTAGATACGTGCAAAAACAAACTAAATAATCAAAGTTTAAAAGTAAAAAGTAAGCCCTATAAACATGCATACATATATGTAAATTTCTGTTAAGGTGTGTGAAATGGATGTAATTCTAAGTTACTTTCCTCCAATCACTGAACAGAAGGAACTAAAAATAGTCAATCATTATGTTTTTGCTCCTCTACACACAGGGATTCAAGGATCCATAGATCTGGATTGATGTGATGATCCAATATCATCTGTGCAAAGTAAAAACATCACTTCATATCATCATCTCTAAGACGGACCTTTCTTTTGAAATTCCCATGGCAAATCTGTATCGCTGTCAAATAGCCCCAGGTGGATAATGGCAAGCAGCCAAGAAAAAGATGATGAGGATGATGTTATTTACTCAGGAATAAATCGGCAGTGTGGAAATACTTTGGATTTCAGGAAAAAAAAGACGAGTAAACAAGAAAGTACATACCATATGCAAACGATGATGTTATGAGATAATACAACCCCCTAAAAAGTTGTGACATTGTGTAAACAGTAAGAAAAAAAAACAACAGAATGCAATTATTTGCAAATCTTTTTCAACCTATATTCAAGTGAATACAATCCAAGGATAAGATATGTAATGTTCAATATATGTTTAATGTTTTTCATGCAGTGCCCTCTGAGGAGTCAAAGGCCACAGCCATTCAATGTTGGTTTTCAGCCTTGCCCCTTATGTGCAGAAATTTCTCCAGCTTTGAATCTTTTCATGAGATTATGGATTGTACATGATGAAATCCTTACATTTTAGGCATTGTATGGATGATTTCTCAATTCAGCTGTCATAATAACAAATGCTGGTTCAGCCGGTTGGCATTAAATCAAACCAGTTTAAGCTCCTACACTGCCTGGATCAGCAAAACTGGAAATCGACCCAACTCTACTAAGAATAAAGGAAAGGTTGTTAGCTACTAAGCTAATTGATGCAAGGAAAAAGTGCTTAACTTAAAAATTGGTAACTGGTGAAAGAAAGTTATTTTGTCTATCAACCTTGACAATTAGTCAGCCTAGCATGATACTTCTGTTAAATGTTCTTGTTGTTAAGCTGTTTTATGAGTCAGTTTTAAAGTAACTTCACTGCACTTAGCTACAACAATTTATGTGAGGTTTTTGTTCTGTTGCGTTTGTTTTTTTCTTTTATGGGCAAAAGCAAAGAAAAAAGTGGGGACAGCTTCTTCTGTAACCGCCTGTGTTAAATAGGCACATGATGTCAGTCACAGGCCCCTGAACTGAACTGAATGGAGATTATATCGTGGGAGACTTTGTGATATCAGCAAATATCATACTGTTGTACAACAAACAGGCATAGTATTGTATAATGACAAAAGCAGTGATTTACATCCCCACAGTGAATGTCAACTAGGGGGATAAAATGCTTAACACACAAAACACTTCAGTATCACCACAAAGCACAGCCTCAAGTACCATCAAACTGCATCAACACCTTGATGACTTGGGTCTTTTTCCACAGAGGACATTGTGACATGCCACTGTAGGAAAAGTACAGGTATTAATGTTATTGTTGTTACTCAATTCATATGATTAGTAACATCTGTACTTTTCCTACAATAACAAGTCAACATTTCTGCATGTCTATTTTTTACAGAAGTGCTGTGTTGGATATTGTATACATATGAATATACTTTATATAGCTGTATATAGCCTATACATAAAGGATTTCTATTGTTCTGGTCATTCAGTATTTATGGGTCATGGTCTGCAAAAAAGACAAAAAAAAAAAAATCGAACTTTAAATTTTAACAGTTTCCAGTTTTTAAACGCAGCTGTTTCTACTGCCTCATTTTGGCCTACTGTGAATCAATTACAGGAAAAGGTGCACCACCACAAACATCCCCACCTCATCAGTAAAAACATTAAAATATGCTGCTATTGTGGCTGGCTGGAATACAAATCTGCAGATGGAAGATATCTGAATTTACAAACTATCCTACGATGCCCTTTTGGCTTAGATCTGAATAGTCTCCCTCTCAACCATGCTGCTTTGTCAGTGGGTATCAAAAGAGACACTCCCAGTAGTCAAACAGAGGCTTTTAAGTGATCCTTGTTATAAGCAGAACCAGACCCTGCGGGGCAGCTGACCAGCAGGGGCAACAGGAGTGGTGGGACAAAATATTGTGCACAAGAACAAAAAAAAACAACAACCTGAAAGTCAAAAACAAGGCAAAGAAAAAGATGCAGGGATGTGAAGACCAGAAGGCTGATGGTGGGCGGGTGCAAAGGCGATCTGGGCGGGTCACAAGTTAGAGGGCATGAGTCATGCTGCCGAGCTCACAGTCACAGCATTAATAAAGCCTTTCACAGCAGGAGTGTTTGAAGTGTAGCAGGACCCGCCCAGGAACACACTGAAAAAAGTGAGGTTCACAGCCAACATGGACAGCACTGACACAGACCTTCAACACAACACTACACGGTGTACTACCAACAGTCCGAAGAAATAAGAATACATTGCTAATTTTGATAGCATATGTGCACTAGTGCAGATTCTGAATGATTGTTCTTGCATAATGCAAAGCCTGCCAGACAGTATTTTACACACCAATTCACTTCTAATATTTTGGAAGGATTTATGCACAAGTGGCAAAATACTTTTTCACACAAATCAAACTGGTAAGAAGAAAACACAGCTCATATCCAAAAGGGGTGGGGTGTTTATTGTGTGGCTTAATTAATGGCTTTGCTAATAAATTACAATGTTAGGTCACAGCTTTTAATGAGAATGCAGAATGAGAATATAAATCACAATGTATTCCAGTGAATTTTTAAAAGTGACAGAGCATCCCTATAATTATACTAGATGTTGCCATCGCAGTTATCCTCAAATGTTTGGTTAGTAAAGCTCATTTTCATCACATTTTATCATAATAATTAGACCTTTTCAAACACATCACATGAGATTTTTCACTATTAGTGGAGTGCCAGTATCGTAGTAATGTTGCTGGGTATGCACCCTGCATTAAGATTACAGGGACACATTTTATTGGGGACCCACTCAATTTCCCTGGAACCCACCTAAATGACCACCTGAGGGTCCCAGAGACTCACTACTTTGAAAACATAAACATATTACTACTATCCTCAAATGGGAAAGTGATTTCATATCATGCAGTCATCCATACTACAGTATTACATTCCCATACTTGTCCACTTACTCCACCCAACTAGCAACTCTGGATTATATAATCATTAGCAAAAGTATCTCACAACAGCGAGGTTACAACGCTGGTGATAAATGCCTCCTTTCAGTCATAATGAGTCTGGTGACAACGGAGAGGGGGCGTATAAATCACTGTCAAGGCCTATCATTACTGTTCGACTGAGACAGCAATACAGCCAATCAATGCATGTGAACTCTGGGACACAGAGTAACTACTGCCTTAAGGAAGAATAAAATCAATGAAGATTGGAGGAGGTGGCTGGAGAGATCACGTTACCTACGGAGTACAACAACATTAACCAATTTGTACTTGCACCCAGTTATTGGATCTCCTATTGGCGAGACAGGAACATTTAAAGCTGATAGTTAATGACCTGGGTCGTAATATCTTATGGAGAGCATAAGGAGCTTCAACAAACTGTAAATCAGTATGAAAAATGCTCATGTGGGGATTGAGAATGACACTGAGCGTCTTACAGTCACAGACAGCGGTCTGGCCATGAATCATGGGGGATTGTGGCTTTCAAATCCTGAGCTTTTTTGCTGCATTTTTGGAGATTTTTGGAACTCTTAGCTTGAGGGGTTCTGGTTAAAAAACAAGATTTTACTGCTGTTGTCAAGAGCCAAAACACAATAAAGTTTACATGTAACAAAGGCCACGTGGCAAATACTAAACAGATTACAGAGCTCTGGTCTCAAGAGGTTGATTTGAGAGAAACTTTTTTTCACCAAGTGGCACATAGTTGACTGTTTATCATACAAATAAACATTACTGTGTGGGAGGGCTTTACATTACAATGTGAGTCTGGGTATGCAATTCTGTGGACGATAAATGTACATGCAGTGTCTGGAAATAATAACAGCAAAGATGTGATGAAAATTAGTTGGTGATGCAAGCCATTCAATAGTTTGGAACAAGGGGTGTAATGATCCCTCATCAATCTCTGAATTTGTGTCACTGTCAAACAGCGCCAGACATTAACAAGCAGCCATGAAAAAGAATATGGGGATGACGTTACTTATTCAGGAATAAATCAGCAGTGTGGAAATAATCTAGATTTCAGAGAAAATCAACAGACAAAGCACATGCCGTATGTAAACAGAACAGTTCTGAGATAACAACGATGTACCTGCCTGGCATGGCATTGCACTCTGCTAACTTCTCACTACGTCAACATCAGCTTCTCCCTTTCAACAAGGTCAGGCTGAAAAACATGCACCCCAGCTGAAATTCAACTGTGCTGTTCCTTGGAAAGATACAGTGAGTTAAACCATCAGTAAGTAAGAAGTAAAAAATAATACACGGAACTAGGAAAAGTCTGCTAGCTGATAGGCTAATTTATGCTATGTGAAAGTGCTTAAGTCACGCTAATAATAGGTGACTAGCAATAAACAACTGACTTGTCTCTGAACCTTGACGGTTATTACTGAGCCACATTTTATACTTTTGTTAAATGGCCTTGCCATTAATCCAATGTTTATGGCTGTTGGAAGTTTGCTTTCAGGGCTTTTAGCCAAATAGACCTTAGATTTAGAAAAAGTTTACGGTTACGGAAATGGTTTTCTAGCAAAAAGTGGAGTCAATTGTGGAGAAGAGTCCATTTAAAGTAAACTTCATTGCTCTTAACCAGCTACAATTATTTACAATAATTACACACCCCCAGCTTCAATCAGTGATGTATGATCCTGTGTGATTTGTGGAGATTGCGCAGCTGTCACCTACAACTGGAGCCATATTTAGCCGAAAGCAATAGTCTGTAAAACGTCCTATCTGTGCAGATTAATCAGCCAAATAGACAAAATGTCTAACATACGCATCATAAAAATACACATAAAAAACTATATGCACAGGACATATAAAATATATTTTCTCATGTCACACAAGCCTTGTACGAAAAGACAGAGAGTTGAACAGGTGTTGAGGGGAACAGGTGAGCTTCAGGCATACAACCAAGGAGAGTGATTAAAAGCTACAGCAGGTGTATGCCCCTCCCTCCAAGCGACACACACACACACACACACACACACACA
>JAPZEB010000024.1:31058168-31074404 GCA_029783705.1 Chaetodon striatus | reverse complement strand
AACTTTGAGGTGCGGTGGAAACGCAAACCACACAGATTACCAGGAACTCTTTTACACAGGTAAATAAGTTCCTGGTAATAAATGTTCCTGGGAATGTTGGTGGAAAAGGGGCTAAAGATTCAGTTTGCTTGCTAAATAGGTAGCAACTGACTACAGACCGCATCGACATTGTGGAAGACTCTGGTCTAAGCGACATCCTCAGGACAGCATGTTGTGACCAGTCATACGCCTTACAGTCGCGGGAATGACAGTTTCACGCATATAGGACCTGTACGAATCAGAGAAAGCAACCAAACTGAAACTCCTGAACAATGCAAATGCTGTCAAATTAACCAGGAATCACTGAACATCAGTAAGTAATCAAAATTATCTTGGAGTAACTGCACGACATATTTACACTGGTTGGACATTGCACTCTTTTGCTTTAATGCTTTAAATAACAGAATTTTAAACATTCAATTAAAATGTGTTTAATCACAATTAAATATCAAAATTCAGCTACAGCCCTAATATAAAGCAACTAATACTAGCACATCCTCGATCAACTACAGCAGTGAATTCCTGCTGGCGTGTACTTGCATCAGCATTAGTAATCTAATCAAGTCATATATAATAATAAATCATTCATAGGGGAGACAGTCTACTGCAGAATGAGTCTACTGTTTCTAATACTTAAAGTTTATTTTGCTGAAAATACTTATCTACTGTTGCTCAAGTGTTTTCTTTTTTTAATGCAGGAGCATTTTTACATCGTTTTATCTGTACTTTTACTCCACTAAAAGATCTGAATAATTCTGTGCATGTGTGGCAGTCTCAGCTTCAGTAGAAAGGCCTTCTAACATCTGTCTGCTATTACAATAAATTAGGCAGTTAAGATACAGAACTGGTTGTTACACTTACTGAAGTTCCCATGACATGAAACTGCATCGGCCAGCTGACGGTCAGCTGATGTTAATATTGAGAGATCTTAAATGTAACAACATATTTTAGTCATTGCATCAGAGCACATACACGCAGAGGATGACCTGGTCAAAGCAGAATATCACACACTTATGGATAATACTCCTGTCCTAGTACTGCCTTTTACAGCTTGTTTACGCAGGAGTGAAAACTTCGGCTTTCATTGGTCATGGACTGCACAACATAAGACTTTACTCAAACCCCAAATATATTAAATGTTTACAATTTAAAGAAGCGGTTATAATTGAGTTTCTGGAAATGCAAGAGAATAATATGGAAAGATTATACTCACTAGCCCCTTTTACACTACCTCTACAAAGGCATTTCACTGCTAAGCCGCCTCCCAATTCTATATAAAAAGTACAATTGTGAATGAGGGGACAGAGTTGTCTCACCTTTAAGGCAGTATCGGAGGTAATAACAGTGCTACATGATGTCTGTATAAATGGGACAGCTGGCTGAACAGGATTATGTACAGCACGGGTGTGATGTTTTGATGATGTGTTATGTGTGTGACCCACTGTCAGAGATTTAAAAAGTAGCTGAAAGCAGTTAGCAGCTAACTCAAAGAAGAAGAGCAGCGGCCAAAAATGTTGCCAAACTGGGAAAACAATTAAGTATGAGAGCTCCTTATCCTTTGAGCAGAGGACGAAATCAGCCACCATATAACAGGCATGGTAAATGATTGTTATTGCTATGTTATTGTTTATAAAGCCCTGCCGACACGTTATATGCCCCGCTAAAGGCTGACACTGTTGTGTTACATGTCATGCCTGTCACGCCTCTTTTGCTTCCACGATGCTGGCATGCTGTGTAAGATCACACACTGGGGGGGGGGCATGATGTCACCGTTGTTTGGTTCTGTGTACAAATGCAAAACCCGCTTTAGAAGGGACTTCGTAGTAGCTCTATAGGGCAATCTCTGTGTAAAGAGGGCTGCTGAGAAGCAGCCTGATTTACAAAACTGATAGCAACTACAGCCTAATATTTTCACAACAGTTACTGTAATGTGTAATATATTAATAATTGCAATTGGATTTAGTTTTGATGACATTTTATCAAATCTCATCAATCCTCTATCAGGTTAATATAAACACTAAAACGAAGAGGTTGAATTAAAAATAATTTATGTGTATGTTTTGCAAGTCAATTTAGATATTTGCTTTGTACTGAAAACCCCATCTGAGTGTTTTATACATTTCAAATGGAAACACGAGTGTACATATAGGATTTGTGAAAGTCAGCTTAATCTGTGTATTTCAACACTAATACAACTTGATACTGGAACAAAACCTACATTCTATAGTAACAAATAAGCTCTGGAAATCCCTTGACTAGAGATTTGAACAAGCAGAAGAATTAGCAAGCACTGGCAACACCATCCTCTCAATACATATCTCAGACTAGGAACTCTAAATGACTCCCTTTTGTTAAATACCATAAAATGCATGACACAAACTTCCTGCGCAAATGCCCAACTTCCTACAGAGTTTCAACACAAAAATAAACAGCGAATCACTGCTAAAATCTGTTGTGCCCCTTGTCTCCATGTGTCACCAACACTTGTGCAATGAGAGACAGATGAGCAGGAGTCCAACAGCTGCCTTGACAGGCACAAATATGAGCAGTCAGTCACAGGTTTGAATGGTAACAGTGGGGCAGAAGAGAGTTAAAGAGACAGTCCGTTCCCAACAGTGCAACAGGGCTGTCTATGTGAAACACATCCCTCCCTCCCTCCCTCTCTCCACATAAGGCAAACAATAAAGTTATTATGCTTTTTTTCCGACTCACAGTTAATCCATGCTGTGAGATTTTAACAACAGAGTTTTGTTGTTGTGGGCCAGATTAACTTTCGCTCGGTCCCAGCAGCCCTACCACAACTTGATACATATAACTTGCTTTCCGCACGACAAAACTAGGAGTTATACATAATACAGCGATACAAGCGGGTGTAAAGCTCAACATTTATCGTCGGGGGTACTTACTTTTAGTCCCAGGTACGACAACACACTATCCACCTGATCTCATGTCGGAAACGCAGCTGAGGACGAAGAGGAAAAAACGGACTCCCTGCAGCAACAAAGTTGTTTCCGCGAAGGAATTAAACTCAGTTTAACTCGTCGGAAGCTTCGTTATGTCTTCATAGAAAAACAGACTGATATGGACACGGTGACAGATACCGGACGGTGGTGTGCTGAAATATACGATGTATATACAGAAAACACCAAGTGCTGTAGCTTTGGGCTGTAAATGCAAAGTGTGTCGCATTCCTATGGTTTCAGCAAAACGCGGCCCAGTATCATGACGTCACCGGGAGAGAGGGAGGGAGGGAGAGGGAGACATTAACAACCATCGTGTCCTGTTAAAATAAAAGACTGAATCCTTTCTCTCCGCTCCTCTTCCTCTCTGTCACACACAGTCAATGTGACACACGTCACATGTATATGCTGTCACCTGTACTGCAGTGGTGGAGGAAGTATTCTGATGCAAAAGTAGCCAAACCACACAGTGAACATTCTCTACTGCAAGTCCTGAATTCCTCCTGAAATAAAATTATGTCTCACAAAAATGTGCTTAAGGTAAAACGGTCCCTGTCCGTGTTTGACTGGCATAATATTTACATATTATTATTATTGCTTTATTACAGTTTTGAGGTACCTGTACTTTACATGAGTATTTCCATTTTAGGCTACTTTTTACATCTACTACACTACAGTTTAGAGGCAAATGTACTTTTTACTCCACTGCTTTAGTTACTTTGCAAATTCAGATTAATAATACAAACTATAACCAACAAATAACCTAAATCACTGGTTAACAAACTGGGGGTCCTGAGAAAACTACTTGACATTACTATTTTTTAAGTTTAGATTATTATTTAAAGGTCCAGCGTGCAGGATTTAAGGGGACATACTGGCAGAAATGTATCATAATATTAGGGGTGGGCAATTTGATCCAAAAATAATATCATGACATTTCAGGGTATTTTTGCGATAACGATATTTTTGACAATATGACAAATTAGTAAAAAAAAGACAAAAAAAAACATAATTATTAATTTAAGAAAATGGAATTGCAACAAAATAAGTGATACATTTTTACAGTTTGCCTTCAAATATTAAGTAAAAACTAAACAAAAATTATCTTTCATTTCTTATGGTGGGCTTAGTATATATAATTCAACAGGTGATTTCTTTCTCTTTTGACAAAATCCTAAATGGCTGAGTAGTTTTTGTTTTTTTTCTGGACATTTATGCTGTCATTTCTCCTCCAATCATCACGCTGTAACCTGTGACAGGCTGTTATGCAATGATAACTATCACATATTCACATACACGAAGTTATTTATCGAGCCGCGAGCGTTGCGTAGGTTGACAATACCAAAGGTTTATGACTTGATGACACCAACTCTCGTGTGCGCACTGCGAGAGAGGAGAGCAAGTGACACTGTGCTGCTGCCAGAGGAGTCGCTGAATGAGTTCCCTCTTCAGGGAGGGTAACTCGCAGTAAGTCACTACAAAAGTCTGAGAAGTCCAGAGCTGTTCATAAAAGATTCAGGTCGCCCAGGCCTAACAACGCCACAGTTTATTCCACACTACTGAAGCTGCTCCTCTTTTTGGAACCACAGCAGAGTCACTACCAACAAGTCTAAATATCGCAAGTATCACAATATGAATTTTTCAAATGATATTAAAAAGTGTTGTTTTTACAGGTTAACTGTTTTTTGTTTGTTTGTTTGTTTTTTGCTGTGTGATATGACAATATGACTCCCTTTGTGGCACAGCAGACTGTAAAATTGTTCATTATTATTCACAGCAGTCTGATCAGGGCAGACTATTGTGAAATGCCACGTCTGCCTGCTGATACAAACAGATCCACGACCAAAGTCTTCACACAGGACACACAGATAGCGCGTCAAGGCTAAATGCCACAACACATCATAAACAACAACATCAACACTGGCAGATATTTTATGCATGTTATATTTGAACTGCATATATTTTAACTTCAGCGCTGTTTCACATCTTAGATTCTCATTTCTATTTACATTTTTTTTTCTTTTAATAAATATTTGTACGAGCATTGTTGGAGGGGGCCTGACAACTAAAAATGTCATTTGCAATGACCCTGTAATCGTTGTGTGTATGGCAAGGAACACCATTCTCTTTCATTAAAGTTGCGATTTAACATCAAAACATAAAACAAAGGTTATCACAGTTCCTTATCAAAGCCAGTCTGAGTGAATACTGTGAAACACGTCTACTTGTTCCATTACCTATCATCTATGTAACAGACTACAAGGTGTCAGCTTCAATAAGGAAAAGGCCTGTTGACATTCCTTTGAGAGTTAAAATACAGCAGGAGCAGGTCTGCTCAACGAATCGAAGCCAGACAACACACAAACCTGCCAATCCCGAGGCCGAGTTCAAACAAAGCATGCAGTGTTGCAGCCAATGAGGGCTGACTTCCAGAAGCAGGTTGTGGAATGTGGAAAGGTCAATGATAAAGAGAGCACTACGTAGATCACACAAGCTAGCTCTCACATATTTCAGCACACATTCACACACAACACACACAGACAGACCTTTGCTTGCACTGCGCCGCACTGACTTCAATATCAAGTCAAGTTTACTGGAAACAGTTTGAGTTACCTACAAGTCACCACACACAACAACAACAACAATTAAACAGTGTATATGCCGGTGCAAAAAAAAAAACAGAAAAAAAAACACAACAGCACAGATTTTGAGTCCACAGCCAAGACAAAGCATCCAAAACACTGACTGCACTCTGACAGTCTATGAGTAACTGTATCACAGTTTCAACAAATAAATCTGATAAATTCATAGACAGTTTGCTTGCCATTTACAATGCAACACTGGACCAATTTTGGATCTGAAATTAAAATACAAATAAAGAAGTTTGGATAAAGGATATGACAGTTTATGTATGTGGTACACATGGATTTCCCTACAACAGGAATGGCGTGGTTTAAGAGTTTCTTCTAAGTAGTGTTGATTTAATGCATTATTTGCCATTCTTCCTTTCTGTAACATATAACCCTCTAACCTCCACAACAGAAATGGTCTGCCAGTGCCTACATTGGTATTTTTGCTTATTGTGATGTCATTTCTTGGAATAGCTTTAAATGTTTAATTAACCATAATAATGGATTTAAACATTGAAATTGTGCCATTTAAAAATAATAATAATAATAATAATAATACAAACATCTGTGTATTTTTATATAAAAAAAAACATAACATATTTAAGATATTTTAAATGTTGCAACATGAATAAGATATTTCTTAAGACTGCATGAGTTATATGAACTATGTACATTATTTCATTTTTGGGATATGAGCAGAGTGCAAAGGTTTTTGAGAGATTCATCAGAATCATCCCTCTGGCGTTTTTACGTAAGGTAGCCCAATGAAGCCATTATGAGCATACTACTTGATGAAAGGGGAGACAAAAGCCTTAGCTTGCTGCTGCAAAAAGAATTTTCTGGTTATTATGTCTTTTTTTTTTTTTTTTAAGATTGCTATATACAGGATCATGCAAACAATGATCTCCCGCAACCATTATGGGGAAATACCAGTATATTTACAGCGAAATACCATGTTTGCACCCCACATAAGGTCAACTAAAATGAGGTCATGACATGATGACAGGGAAGACAAAGGCCTTTGCTTTCTGCTATAAAAACAATAAATGCTCTAGCTATTATGGTTCTTGATATAGATCAATTCAAGTAGGATCATGCAAACAACGACTGTGTGTGTGTGATATCCATTTTTAAAGGGTTAAAAGCAAGGGGGGAAAAAACTACCATATACATACATATATTCACATATTGGCTTGGTCACTAGTCAATGGACTGAGGCTGCACTTCCCTGTGGCCTTTTATCTGCAGCAGTGACATAAGCTTAGCAGCCACAGAATTCTATGTGGCTCATAAGGCAATGAGAGAGATGACAAAACAGTGAGGACATCATTATTATTGTCAGGATTAGCGGGTGACCCCTGGACTCATTTTAATGGCAGGGGATACACTGGTGTTAAACAAGTAAAGCAACAAGACAAGAAGCTGCAGTTTAGATAAAAATTTCAAGCTCCAAAAGAAAAAAATAAAGTTACTCTGTACTACTTCCAACACAAGCTATAGCTGCCCACTCCCCACAGTACTACCTAGGCATCATGATGAGATGGGTAAAATCCTGAATGTTTCTTATGTTGCACTTGTGACCTTTGAAGCCCATACAGCCTGAAAATCAGAACACTAACTGTACTCAACTACTCTCATCATAACTTGCTGGTGCTACTGCACAATGTTAGTCATGTTAAACATCAAACATACTGTAAAACACATGGTTCAGTTGTAGCACCATCATTACATGGTGATGGCATGTTGTCAAAAACAGAGACAATGAGGTGATGCTGTTGTAAAGAGGTCAAACATCACATCAATCTCCCCTGTCATTAGTGCGGCCAGTCATCGCTCCATCAGCTGGTTTAAGATTTACTGTCTGCAAGGCAGTTCTGCCAAATACAGGAGATTAGATGTTATTCAGACTAGAAACACAGTGTGGGTAAGAAATTGTGATCAGATCAATAAGATGCTGGTTAACAACTCTAGATCTGAAAATATGGGAAAGCAAAGTGACACTCTACACTCCTCTCCTTTATCAGCAGCTACCACTGCATTGACCATCAGCTTGTGAAGGCTAGTGACAAGTATTCAAAATTTGGACATTTTCATACCACAAAAAATTCCAGTTGCATACGGTGGTTTCCTCAGCAATTTGGGGGGGGTATAAAACTGTGGAAAATTACAAGTTTCAATGGAAAACTGATTCAAATAACATTTCAAAATGTAATTTTGATTATCTTTAAGAGTGGTTAACATCGTTTGAAGGGGTAACAGACAGTGGATTTAACAGCAGGATGCTGATAAAAAATATACTTATTTACAAACAGAAAACTGACACAACAACGTCATCCAGACTATTCTAGTGCTATGGTAGAGCAAAAAAAATAACAATAAGTCAACAAAAGAAAGCAGCTTTTTTCCCCTGCCATTATAACATACTGCCATTCACTAACATTGCAACACCAGTACAACCGAGGTGAAACACAGTCATTATCCAGAACGCTCTGCCTATTGTGTGTGTGTGTGTGTGTGTGTGTGTGTGTGTAACCTTCATATCACAGGGAACATGCAGGCCCAAGCTTGATTTTTCAGCTGAGATTAAAACAACGTTACATGCAAACACAAGAACAAAACCTCACTCTGTTGCTGTGTGCGAAAAAAAGACACACAGTGTGGAACAACACAGAGTTTAACCTGAGCAAACTATTATACAATTAAAGCAATTACCTGCAGTGGAAGCAACTTAGGGCTGCAATGAAAGGTTAGGCCTGTGTAAAAATGTTCAAACCAGTTTTATATTGAGAGTGACATCTAAAGATGACTCCTAATTTGAACTTCATGGATCATCCATCACAGCGCTTTCAAAGCAAGAACAGGAATAAATAGAATCAGGGTGTCCGATGAAAGTCAAAACAGCGTACTTTGTCACTCATGGCCAATAAGCACATCTTTCCACGGGTTTAAATCCAAAATGTTGCTAGTGGCTCCCTTAGTCCGTTTATGAACAAACATAATATTGTGTTAATCATATTGTCATATGGCTTAATAGTAATGCAATACAAGTTGGATTTAGCACCAAGATGCCGTCAACACAGGTTGCTGATGTAGGCTACCTTTTAATGTGCCAGAACGAGTCACAATGACAAATGCCAGGTCAGCTGGTTTGCACTGAATCTAACCAGTTTAGGCACGTTTACGATCACCAAATCCGAAAATCGATCATTAATGTTGTAATGATTATTTTCATGATATTTCATTATTTTATGATTATTTTCTTGATTCATCAATGAACTGTTTGGTCTATAAAATGTCAGAAATAGTGAGAGATGCCATCACAACTTTGTAAAGTTATGTCTTTATAGTGCTTGTTTTGTGTGACCAACAGTCCAAAACCTAAAGATGCTCAGTTACTTTAAAGTTATATAAACAAGAGCACTGAAGTGGATCAGCATCTTTAAGGTGCCGGAACCAGAGAATGTTACACATTTTTGCTTAAAAATATATTATTTACAAAACACACACATACACGCAATAAATAATGCTAAATGAATAACTATTAAAAGAAAATAGTTGCCATTGGGCTAGTTATAATTTTCTGCTAGTCAAAAAATTGTTTTAGCTCTGAAAGTGTTTTGTCTTTCAACCACATGATGTCTGTCAGAAGACGATAATAATGTCTCCATTAATTACTAACAACCTAACACATTCAAGTGGGCTCTAAAACAAACACAGGAAGCTTAACACTGGCATGTTGGTGTATAAAGGAAGGTCTCTGCAGCAACTCTATCAGTTAAGTCTCTACTTTACAAACACAGCCTGATGAACTAAAATGACCAGCAAAGTATTTACACACTAAAAAAAACACACAGGACGGAAGAAGAGAGACTATATGCTTATTATGGAGAATTATGATGACAGAAAGAAAATGTGATGACAAATATTTTAAGTTAAATGTTTAAGCAAGAAATACAGAAAAAAAAATCCTTTGGTCTTTTTTTTTGCCAATGTGTAGCATGTGTGTTTAACTCTCTGCACACTGCGCACAATGCTGGCCTGAAACCCAGACCTGCTGGTTGAATGGAAGTCTCAAAAATAGGCCTGTCACTATTGTGATATTGAATATGTCTTTTATTCATACAGTGTTCTTGCCTCTGTTCCTGAGCACCTAGAGGGCTGTGTTGATGTTGGCTGCTGCAGTCATTCCTGAGAGGATTTTTTTTCCTCTACGGCAATAAGCCAGGCCCTTTCTCCTTGTTACAGGGGAGAATCGTAACGTAGGGTCTGATATGACCTGCCCAGGGCTTCTTTTATCCATTACCAGTCAGTTTAACTTGATCCTCTGTCTTCAGATACTTTATATACTTTTTAAGGGGTTGAAATGCCTGGTCAGTGTCATGGATAATTTTTAAGAAGTTAACAAGCAACTAGGGCTGTTTTCCATTGATTTTCTTGCGATTTTGCAGACAAAAAACATGTTAATACATATGGTTTGATAAATTACCCTGTTAAAAAAATAGAAAGTAGGTACAGAAATCAAATAATTTACCACACAATTACCAAAAACTAAGCAGAGAAAAACTGAGAAACAAAGAATGGAAGTTCATCTGGACAAAAGCTTTTTTCTCCCCTGATACGAGGTGGAGTCGGTGTTTTTTGTTGTGTTTTCTCTGCAGATCTGGTTGTTTGGCTGTTAGCCTTTAACTGAATCTGGCCCAGTGTTGGCTCTGCACCTCGTCTCTCTTCTTCAAATTCCCTCCTTCTCTGGACTCTCCACAAACACCCAGCTCTACCTGCACAAAGAAAAAATGTATCCACTGCTCTCTATCCAGCTTTCTCTTCACTTTCTCCCATATCACTAGACTCCATTTTTCTCTCACCCTCCTTCTTTTTCAAGCTAATACCATCTTTTTTTCTGTGAAACCTAATACCAGGAGAAAGATGAGACTTTAAATGTTTTCATGCTTGCTCATCCACTACAGCATAAACTCATCCAGCAAGGACACAAAGAGGGCAAAACAGTAGCAATGCAGAAAATGAGGCCAACAATTTAACGCTTGATAATAAATTGCCACACAGCACCTCAAATGTGCAGGTTGATGTCACTCGCTTTCAATATGATCATTCACGGCTTTAGCCTCTAGCTGCCACCTCACTGTCGATGTAAAAGCTGGTTGGAGTTCCTGAAAGACGCCTAAACAGCAGCTGTGTTTGTCTCCCTCTCTCTGAAGGACCCTCAGGTCGACAAATGACAACATACCTCCTGCCATCAGCTGTGCCCCCTGCTGGACACGTCTGTCAACAGTCCTCAATAGTTCCTGATAGTCTCTGCCCTCATGACTCAACCCTACTGTGATTCACTATAAATACCCCTCCTCCAAATCTGGGCTGGCTATCAAAAACAAAACCCCCAGAATCTGCATCTTGGGTACCATCAACCTACGTGGATTCTAGGCATTGCTGTTGTTCACTTCTATGTGCTTGCAATCTGAGTCTGAGCTCAGTAAATGTAAAACATGCAGGGAGGTACTGTGTTATATGGCAACCAATCAAATGCATTTTAAAGACTTCCTCTTTCCTTCTATATATCTATGTGAGAAAGGGTCTCTAATAGTCTTATTCTACCAACATTAGTATGTGTATGTGGGTTTTTTTAAACTTGGCAAAACCCACTAAAAATAGGTCACATACTACTTTCCCGTTGCCAGTAGCTCTACAGTAGAATAATGCACCTTTCTGTTTATTTGGTTTTTTTTTTTCTTTTTTCTGGTGTATCACATTGACAGTCACAGACGCACCACAAAACAGATAAGTAAGCAGCAGAAAGCAGTATGGAGGCCAGTGAAAATGTTGTGACTGTTACTTATTTTGAATTATGTTCAAGCACTGGTTAGATGAAGACAGACAGTATTTTGTTGTGGTGCGTCATGCGTCACTGTATCATGCTGGAGAAGGGGCGAAACAGTACATCCACCTGGGCATCGTATTTCCATCACTGAATCATTCTTCCCAGGAGTGACTGCCGACTGTAACATTTCCCATTACATATAAAAGCCAGATGTTGCTGGTGCTAGTGTTTTTTTGTACAAAGGGAAAGGGGCTAAATGGTCCAGTGCTGCGGATTTAAGGGGATATATTGGCAGATATGGAATATAACATCAAAGTATATTTTCTTTCATGTAAATAAGGATTGTCTTGTTTTTGTTACCTTTAAATGAGCTGTTTATATCTATACATGGAGTGGGTCCTCATCTACAAAGTCGACCATGTTGCACCTCCATGTTTCTACAGTAGCTCCGAACACACAAACCGAACACTGGCTCTAGATGGGCACCACAGGCACCACAGTTAGTAGCCCCTCCGCGAGGAGCAGCATTGCAAACACAGATTTTTAATGTGAAGCTACTTTATTCAGAGTTTTTACCAGTTTAAATCACCTGGCCCATTTGTTTTGGTGAGGAAGGGTCCTCTGCAGATAATTGGGCTCCAGGTAAAAACCTCCTGAACATCTGGATATTAAGTTATCAAAGAAAAAATCAGTAGTTGCTAGGCTGACATCCCATCTGCGATGAGCCAAATACTGATTTGTATAGTGAGACTGATTTATTCTGTGTTTTTCCTGATTTTAAGCAGACAACCTGAATGCTTTCACAATATCAACAATCCTACAGTAACGAGATGCTACTTATTTCAGTAGTCTGACACTAGATTTAGGATTTAGAGATTCTTTTTTTTTGTAAGAAATTCCATCCCTTATTGGCATGGCTGCCTGAGGTCCAGTAGAGGCTGACATTTTTTCGGGAACCCTTTGGATCACATAGTTGTATAGAGAATCCTGGATACTGCATTGGAGGCGGCACCCCATTCATTCCTATGAAGGTTGCTCAGTGGTGCATGACACCAAAATCATTCTACTGCTATGTTAAAAATTACCAGGATGGTTGGTGCTACTATCACATCATTAGGGTCCATTAAGCACCCTAGACACTTCTGCTGACAGAGCTGACTACTGCCAGTTTAGCACTCTGCTAATTTTAATGGGAATAAATTATTTAATCTTGCAGCTCTTCTAAACTTTCCAAATTTTGTCAGACCAAATGGATCAAATCCCGATAGTGAAACAAGTCAGTTCACAGGAGCTGTGATGCTCAAATAAATGTATCCACTGATTTACAGACATCTCTTTCCCAATGTGAGTCATGTTAAAAAAAAAAAAAAAATAGTATTTTTGGGCCCAGTTGCATCAGGTGATGGGCTTGGAACTTGTAATGCCAGTGTATGGCCACTATGAAAATTGTCTTCAAAGCCTGGTGCACTTCCTTGGGCCTGGAAAGTCATGGAATACCTGTGGTATTTCCACAAGATGGGAATCAATTTCACTATTCATCACGTGACTGGGACGGGACAGGAAAAAAACAGTCAACGGGAGGGGGAGGACGGGAATCATCTTAACAACATTGAGCTAGCGATGTGAGATTAGTCAGCAGCTAGTTTCTTTCCACAGAGCATAGGAAACATATGCTTATAAGTATGAGCACATATCATTTTTTTGGTTTAGCATGTGAAGTAAAACAGATCATTGTTAGAATAATATCATGACAATGCCAATTTCCATTTTCCTCAGCACGTTAATGGTAATTTCCGTTATGCGTGAGCATCAAGCTAATGGACTTAGTGCCTTTTTTTTTTTTTCAAATGGCTGTAGCAGTTAGAATCAAAATAAGGTTAATTAATATGTAGGTTTTCACTTTCAATGAATTTGCCTCTGTGTCTCTTGCATACACCAAACATACAATTAACATATTAAGGAAATTAATCTATAAGTAGAGTACTGTAATAGTCATGAATATGAATATAGAATAGAAAAATTACAATAACAATATGAAAACTATAAAACTACTATAGAAAATATAACAAATATGCACACTATAACTGTTTTAGCTGTTATGTTAGGAGGAATTATTTGAGCGTTACACTATACTGTACAGTTAATTAAACATGCTTTATTCATATAAGAACTGCATATTTTATATAAAAACAAACACTATTTTTTGTATTATTTAAAAAGACAACAAAGAAATGGGATGGGACAGGAGTCATTTTTCTGGGATTGGTATAAGACCGGAGTTTTTTGTGGGAGTGGGACAGGACAGGAGTGAAAATCCACTCCGTCACCCTCTAAGGTCTATCCCTCACTTAGTTACTAATAGGATGGTAGTATCATACTCTATATGCTATACTATAATCTTCTGATACAAACAGTAAGCTGATCCACTAGTGCAACTTTTGTCATCTTACCCATAGCTCCCTGTGATTTTTCAACTTGACACCCAGTCCATCCTGACACAGTCACCCTTGCTGAATAACTCACAGAGCATGATGTAGAGATGGATGGCGGGCGGCTTTGATAAGAGTTCTCACTGCTGGGGTATAGTGTGTGGGGTATGTGAGAGAGAAGAGTGACCCTTCCATACTGCTTTGGCATCCCAGGAATGTGCGATGTGCCCAGCACTAATCGCACAACCTTGCTGACTAACTAACTGCACGCAAAATCTCTTTTCCACTCACTCACACACACAAATGCCTCTGGCATAACACATACATACCTGGCAGCTGAGAGAAAAGGAAAAGGAGGGAACAATATTAAAGACAAGAGGATAAGGATAAATGACTTGTGCAATAAAAAGTGAGGTCCCTGAGGGGAGACAGTAACTTAATATAATCCCAGACAGACAATATCCTCTTTCCTCCTTCAGCCTGGCCAGACAGGGCTGAGACACACACACACCTGCCTCACAGGTGGAAACAAAGGTTTAAAACAATCATGGGTCGTGGCTAACAGGAACCAGTTACACAGACCTGTATATGTGTGCTGTAATATTATCAATCAGCGGTGAAAGAAGTATGCAGATCCTTAAGTACTTGAGTGAAAGTATGTGGTATTATCAGGAAGATGTACCTCAAGTATGAAAAGTAAAAGTACTCATTGTGCAGTCTAATGTTCACTGTCAGTGTTTTCCTATTCTATCTGATGTTACTGGATTAATACTACTGCTGTAGATGCTTCTGACTGTGCTCATTTGAACTTTTTTACATACTGTTGGGTAGTTAAATCCACAGCAATGCATCATATTCTATAAGATCACCATATGTTTGTAGTATGGCTGTCCTGTGAGAACCACATATCTGTAAAAAGTTTTCATGGTGTCAGATAAAAAGCCCTACTTCAGCTTTGTGACACTGCATTTTCCAGCTGATCCAAAAGGGTTTCTAAAGAGTTTATTTAATTTAAGAAGAGAAGAATTTACTCAACAGATAAAGGAGCACTTCATCCTTCATTTTATGACAAACATTCAACAGCAAAAATATGGCGATATGCGTTTTTCACTGGACAGGAAGGCAATGAAAAACTGTAATCTAAGAAAGTAGCTGAAACTGTCAGACAAATGTAGTGCAGTAAAAAGTACAATATTTACCTGTGACATGTAATGCTAGTGAAGTAAAAGTACAAAGCTGCTTGAAATTGGAATACTCAAGGAAAGTGCCTTGCATTTGTACACAAGTACAATACTTGAGTATATATACTTAGAAACATCCCACCACTGTCATTAACAGAGAAATGAAGCAATGAAGACAAGTTGGCCGCACTGTTTCATGGTTGAAGGCAGACAGGTGAGAAAAGCCAATATGACCAGAACCAGCTTTTCTCCTGGATTTGCTTTAAGCCGTCCAGCAAGCTTAGAGGGTCTTAGCAAAGAAACACGGTGTTAACGTAAAATTAGCTTGGTTAGGTGCCCAGAGCTGCGGTTTTTAATTGCTTCACAACTTTCACAACAGACTCATCACCTTGTACTTTGGCCGTAACGTAAAAACTACCGGCCTTACACCTTACAGTAAGATATCATTAACACAACACACACACACAGACCCGACCGTAGGAGGTTTCTGGGGTCTCCTAAAACCCAGACTTAAAAGCGGCTAATGTTAGCCGCTGTTAGCAACTAAACAGAGACGCGCCACAAGCTAGCGCACAACAAACTAAAACTATCATAAACAAATGTGCTTACTCACCCCGAAACTCACAGGAAAAGTTTTTTCTGCTGCCACTGCGGTACGAACAGAAACTTTACACTGTTTATGAAGAGCAGGCGCGGGCTAACTTTGGGCAAACTGAGTAACATTAGCCGAAGTCTCACTTTCCCGACGCCATGTTGAACAGGGGAAAATACTACATCCGGGAAACTGCAGCTAAGCACCATGGCAACCGAGTCAGCGACGGGTCGACATATATATCTATATATATAGATATAGATAGATAGCCTAGATAGATACCTACAAATCTAAATGGCTGTATTTAATTAGTTTAGTTTTTAACGGAAATATGTAAAAAGCATGGCATGGTGGGAAGGAGAACGTGAATCGGCCTTAGTTTAGAATTATTTATTTGCTGTACATTTGCTTTCTACTTTGCTATGTTAGTATTTTTTTTTTTATTGCATGCTTTGTATCTGCGCTCCTGTAACTTTTTATTGCATTACTTTTTATTGGGATGAATAAAGTTCTATCTTTTCTTTCTTTCTTTTCTATATTATCTTATCTTATCTTATCTTAAATGAATTGGTTCA
>JAPZEB010000024.1:31043726-31055630 GCA_029783705.1 Chaetodon striatus | reverse complement strand
AACCATTCCGTACCATTATCATTTTGGTACCCATTCTGTTGGAGTACCTACTGTAGCACACACATCTGGTACTAAAAGGTGGAGCTGTGAACACTGCAGTTGTTGATTGGTCTATAGAGGACGGTCACTCTGCTCAGGGCTGAGTTGAGGCTGGTTTGAGGCTCATGTAACCACTGTTCATATCGTGGAGAATTTAATCAGTAGACTGTAACTATAAAATATAAAGATTTTTGCTGCTTCTTGCAAAAAAAACAACAACAAAAAAACAAAGCAAAACTTAATTCACTGAGTTGAGTGCCGGCAACTTTTAAGGTGGAACATTTACTTGTAATGTTACTCAAAGCATGAGATCACAATGTGAATCATTTAACCCACCTTAAATATTCCATATGACGACTTCGACCATCACTGAAGTTTTTATATGACATACACTTTTAGTAATGAGTGCATCTTCAAGCGTTTATATATGTTAATTTTGGCTGGGTTATGTAAACTGCATATATTCTAATCCTCACTCAGAGGGAAAAAAAAAGGGTCGCGGAGTGTCGGGCTACGGCAACAGTAAATGCACAAACCCACTATTTTTAAATATCCCATGGAGAGAGACTCTCACTGCAGCCTGTTTTATTTTGTTGTGAAAATGTCTGCATGCAGCCTCGTTCTGTGGGCAATAAATGAGGTGCAGACTTCCCTCTGTGTCACCTCTGATGAAGAAATACAGCGAATGCTGGATGGAGCAGTGAATGACAAGAACTCCGCCCACATTTAAAGGTGCTGTTTGCAGTGGAAACTCCAGGGTCTAGGTACCATGTCTGAAAGGTACTTTTGGTTCAAAAGGTACCATACTGAAAGTGTTTGCTGGAAAACAGGGCTTTTGAAACAGACGTCGTTTAAACACTGTTACTATCTCCTCGTCTTAAAGGGGACAACTCCCCCCAATTCTGCAATTGTTCTAATATTGAAAAAAGTGGCATAACAGTGCAATATCCCCGCCCTAACCAGGCAATTAAAAAGAGAGAGGGAGAAAGAGAGAGGCTGAGGCTGATCAATACGCTGCACGCAGCTCTACAATGATAACACATTTTACATCTTTGAAATAGTCGATTTTGCAGTAAAGTTGTGGTGACTGGACAAAATTGCAAGGTGACACAAAATGCACAAGGACTGGCTGAATTTGCAGTGACTTCTGCCATCGCAACATTGCAAATTCCTAGAGGGACTGACTAGAGCTTTGATGGGTATGATGGAGTGTATGTGGAGAGCATCAGAGAGTGGTGGTGGGGGAGGAGGTGTCATGTGCTAGGTGCGCATGCTTTCCACTGCTGGATATTTTTTATTCAAGGTTCAAGGTTTCATTGAAAAACTTCTCCCATTCGTCACATATGGCTCATTTTGGAGTGACAGACAGAGAGAGAGGAAGAGAACAGGGAGAAACAGTGAATCCTGTGACTGATAGAGAGGTGTGAACAAGGTTCAAACTGCAGCAGAGTGTTTGTTGCTGCAGGCCGGACGGGACGGCCAGCTCTGCTGAGTCATACAAGACTGGTCTTGAGGAGGAAGAACGACTGCTGACAACTTCAGCTGCTGATTTAATTATTGATTGAAGGAGGCGCAGTGACTGTTTGTGCAGCGGTATTACAAATAATACATCGAGTAAACTCCCTCTGAGGAGGCAATGTGTGTGTGTGCCTCTAAGTACCTTTAAGAATTAATAACTATGAAATGGTTTCAACTTTGTCTGTTAGTTATTTACCTATTTTTGTTTAATCATTTATTTTAAATTGTTCAGTGCTTCATGTTTTTTTTAATTTCCTCTATACATTTGATTTGTAAAAAATATTGTACATTTAAATTGCATTTATTTTTTACAATTTTAGTGTCGTTGCAGATTCAGATTAGTAATACAAAATATAAATCAATTAACAAATTGTAATATATTATTATAGGTGAAGATAGCCAGCACTATATAAAATACTAAAAATGAGCTCCACCTTTACCAACTGCAACATCAAAGTGATAAGCACATCTAATAATATAATATATATTATTCTGAAATGGGCCATTCTGCATGATTAGTAGTTAAAGTATATTTGGATGCCAATACTTTCGTACTTTTACTTGAATAAGGTTTTTAATGCAGGACTTTTACAGAGCACTTTTTCTTAAATTGTAGTATTAGTACTTTTACTGAAATGAAAGATTTGAGCATGTCTCCCACCGCTGTGTTCCCTTTTGTTTACATTTGGATCCTTCCTGCAAAACCAGAGTAATCACACTAAAATGTTGGCAAACCCAATGAAATAGTTAAATCCATCAAGCAGTCAATCAACCCTTCAGCATGCTGAATTAACGTTGGAGCCTGTCACTGTGTGAAATCACTCTGATTGGCAGTTCAGCTCAGCGCACCACGAGAGAAACGGAAGTGAGGAAAGCACACAAACAGCTAAAGTCAATACAGAGTGATACTGAAACAACACTGGTGTATTAGGTAAGATTGTTTTTGTTGTTTGGTTTTTATACCGTCCAAAGACCTGTGGTGCATTGCACAGAGCAGATAGAGTTTTCCTGCTATCAGGCACTGTATGTAAAATATAGATAGAGCATAAATATGAGGACGAATGTATTTTTAATAACTAAAACACAGAAAAAAAAAATCTTTGATCCATGTCATTTGTAGCTGGACTTTTAACAGTATTAACTAAAGACAATAAACACAATAAAACAGACAGAATTGTATTTAACTTGCCTGCTTACTTATTTAAGGTAGAAACACAAATATCAAGGAAAAATGACCACATAAAAAACATCCGCAAGTCTACAAAATCAAGCAGGCAAAACGCATCGCTTCTGAAATGCTCCCATGGTGGTACGCTGGCTAAGACAAGAAAAACAGGGATTCATTTATCTCATAATGTGCCTAACTTTGGTGGGTCATAACATATCAGATATGGAATTAATCTGCAGGTGCTCCGGTTCAATATGAGACCGAACCAAGGCCAGAATGTGTCTTATGACAAAAGGTAAGGGTTGGTTTTTTTATGTCAAGACGATTTCTGGAAAACTTGCACCTCCTACTGGCTGGTTAAGAGAACTGAGGAGTCAGCAGTCGATATCGGTACAAAACAGTCAATAAAACATTTTTTTAACAACTGTAAATCACTTCAACCACAAGAGGTCCTTAAGCATACAGTCATCAACCTGCACAGAAAACATCAGGCTGATTGGTCCAGTAGTTTGTGAGATTACACACAAGAGACAGATCACAAACACACACTCGCACACATGCAACCAAAGCAGATGACAAAGACATGCTGCGTATGTAAAAGGTAAAAATCACTGCATATTAAAAAGGATACGTGACTTCCTTCTCCTTGTTAGTATACTGTGAAGAAGACTTCACAAACACTCCTCAGGCTTCCATAATAATTCAACAAACATGAGAAAGGTAAGTGGATTTGGAGGGTTGAGGAAAAGGCCAAGCAGCGGTGTTATGATTTCCTGGTGTCATTTAGAGAATCTAAAGCCCCGTTTCCACCAATAACCTTTGGCACAGTACCTTTAGAACCATACGTAACCCTTATGTACATGTTTCCATTGCAGACAGTACTCTTAAGTGTAAATGGGTTGTTGTTAGTTGTTACTCAATGCTCTGTCCAGCTCTCTATTTCTATTTCCTCTTCACCAGTGATAGAGAGGAACGTCTGCACCTCGTTTAATGTCCACAGGACGGGGTTGCACTCCAACATTTTCAGAACAAAAAAGAACATGCTGAAATGAGAGTCTCTCTCGATGGGATACTTAAAAACAGCGGGTTTGTGTTTGAGTCCTTATCGGGCCAGAGCAGCGGTGTAGTGCTGCCAGAGCACACCAGAACGATGCTCCAACACATTTGTATTCTCCAAGAGAAGAAACAGAATATTTGCTGTTCACATAAACTGGCTGAAATTCATATTTAGTTTTTAAATGCTTGAGGATCCAACCATCACGACAGCGTTGGTCATCCAAGAGAGACCATAAAAACAAATGGAATGGTTAACATTGACATATTAACATTTAAGGTGTGTTGATCAATTTGCATTGTCAACTCACGCATTGAGTTAGATGCATGAAAATGTTCCACCTTGGCAGTCTGCACAGTGAATTAAAATATATTTTTCTCAGTCTACAGCTGCTAACTGTGAACTCGGAAAGATGAAAAGGCACAAAACATCTTTACATTTTATAGTTATAGTTAACTAAAGTATAAAAAAACTTGCCACAGTATAAACAGGGGTCACACAGGCTTCAAAACTAGCCACAACTCACCCTGTAATAGGAAACTGTCACCCCGACTGCAATCGACTGCAGTGTTTCTAACTCCACCTTGAAGTACCACATCAGTGTGTTAGGCACCCCAACAGGGGTGACAAAAAACGGGGACAGTTCTGTTAGTACAATCCAAAACTTTTCACAATGGAAACACAAATACAGCTGCTCTAATGTGTACCAAACTGAACTGAACTGAACCAGACCACTTGGTGGAAACGAGGCAAAACAGAAACAATTAGTGGATGTCGGAAAATGTCACAGAGGCAGTGGTGGAGGAAGTATTTAGATCCTTTAATTAAGCAAAATACTACTACTTAAGTACTGAAAATACTCCACTACAAGGAAAATCCTGCATTCAAAACCTTAAAGTGAGTAAATATAATCAGCAACATGTACAGAAGAAATAAGAGTACTCATTGTGCAGTAAAATGTTCCCTGTCAGTGTTTTCCTACTCTATCTGATGTTAAGATTAATATTTCTGCTGCATTAATGTGTATGTTATATTTTACTGCTGTAGATGTTTACGGTTGTGCTCATTTTAACTCCTCTATATGCTGTTGGGTAGTTAAATCTCCAGCTATGCATCATATTCCATAAAATCATCATGTGTTTGTAGCCCAGCTGTCCTCTGAGAACCATGTATCTCTAAAAGTTAACTTTTCACAAGCTCTGAAGATACATGGTTTTCACTGGACGGGAAGGCTATGACAAACTGTAATCTGCAAACTAACTAAAGCTGACGTCAGCTTGGCCCTTTAATGAAATGTCCGTCTGTTACTTCAGTGCAGAATGACACACCGCCTCAACGGCAGTCAGAATGACGACACACCCACGCTGGAATAAATGCATAGTTTATCATATCATAACAATAAATTCTCAAGGCTACATCGTAAATAAAACAGTCTAGTAGAATAAGGGACTGTAGCCTAAATTATGAACAGGAAGTGAGGTGAACAAACCGTGTCATCAAGAAGAGGTACAAACGTGACGTTGCATTGAATATTTATGCTCATTCTGTGAGGCGCTGCAAGACAAAAGTTGCTCTAAAAAGGTTAAATTGCTGCAACTACTGAGAGTATACTGAGTGATCGCCTTGCATTTCATACAGCTACGAGCTACCAGAGATCACAATTTAGGCTACTTCTGCTACAGTACAGTATCGCTTTAAGTTCCTCTAGATACCTGAATAAAAACAGCATCCTGCTGTGGAAACAAAGAATAAAGAGAGAAGAGTCAGTCATTCTTCTATAGGCATATTTCTAAAAAACAAGTCTCCATTAGTGCAGAGCGGTGGATCTCATGGGGGACGTCCTTGAGGGGTCTCAGTGGTTCTTGAAGTGAGATCTTGAAGGGATTTTTTAAGGGGTGCAGTAGGATCTTTGGGGTTACAAGGGGTTCTCCAGCGGGGTTGCATGATTTATCTAGGGGTTCAAGAGTTCTCGAGGGGTTGCAATGGCTATAGACCTTCATAAGGGTGTTCTTAAGGGTTCTCTTAAGTACTTGAGAGGGTGGACTAGTTCTTGAGAAGGTTCCAGGGGATGTTAGGGGATTCAAGATTTTCAGAGGAGAATAAGGGGCTCCTGGGGAGAGGTCTTAGGTGTATTAAGGGGTTCTTGCGTGGGTTCCAGTAGACATCGACTGGATTTCTTAAGGAGGCAGAAATTATATTTAAAAATCACTGTAAAGTGCAAGAGGTAAAGCATGGATGGATTACTGAGCGGGCCCACTGGACACAGGTCCACAGTCTCTGTTACCCCTTTTCCACAAAATTAGCTCTGGTTCTTGAACCGGCTCCGTTCAGGATTCTTGGAACCTTGGTGCTATGTAGAGAGCCAGTGTTGCCACCAGTTTAAGATTTTTATTTGTGGGCAATTTTGCCTTTTAAGGATAGTACAGCCAAAGATGGAGGGAGGAGCCACAGGTTGAGTTGAACCTGGGCTGCTGTGAAGGACTCAGTCCATATGGGGCGCACACTCTACCAGGTGAGCTAGAGGTCGCCCAGTGCTTCCATCAGTTTCCATCAGAACCATTGTACAATGCACGGGACGGAGATCGCGTTGATTACGTGCACATTAATTAACTCTGTTATTCCAGATATTTACTTTAATCCAAAAACAAGCATGGACCAACTAATAATGAGACCGCTGCATTCTCCTTTTTTTGCTCTGATGATTTCTCACTTTACTTCTCCATTGTTGCCTTCTTCATCCTCTCTTTCCACGTCCACCGATGTCCTCACAGTTCACACTGCAGGTCAAGGAAAACTTGCTAGTTTTTGGATCAGGTGGAAACCAACTTTTCAGGTTCAAACCAATTTATTTTTGTCTAAATGCTCCCTATGGTTCAATATCAGGAGTCAGGAACTGGAGCAGAACCGGTTCCATGTTGGTGGAAAAGGGGTACGTTTGAAATGAATTAATATTTAAGGGGAACTCCAATGATTTTACACATCAAGGTGTGTTTACAGGTGTTGGGGAGTACAGCTGCATATGTAAAAAAGTTGTATAAATTCTTGTGTCTCCAGAGGTTAGCTGCACAAATTTGCCCCAAGTGATGTTACTCAAGTCAGCAAAGTTTGGGGCTGAAGACTACAAGCATGAAAAGAAAAATCTATGTGGAGTTGGACAGAAATGAGACCTCTGCAGCCCGCTCCTCATCTCTGCTGCAGGCGACATCAGCCTCTACTACTCGTATAACACATCCAAATCCCTTGCTCAACTGACTGCGGTCAAGCTGCATTGTGGGTAATGTAGGCATCAGAGTTTGACAAAGAAGAAGAATGTGCAGGATAAAAAATAAATATATTTGTTTTTGTATTTTGTTTTAGCTTCATATTACAGCTGCACTCCACACTGAGGCTGAGGGCTGCACCTGATTATTATAATAGTTATCAATGATTGTTTATTAGTTCCCAGAGCCAAAGTTACATCTTAAAATTACTTGTTTTATCCAACCAACAGTCCAAAATCACAAGATTTAGAGTCAAATACAATGGTTAAAGGTTTGACGATTGGCTAATCGATTCATGTTGCAGCTCTACTGGCTCTAAATTTCATCCCCATACAGCAACATTAGTCATGTAAATCAGTTTGACAGGAGAGCAGCTCCGCTTTACGAAAGCGGCCCCTGCATCTAAAGCTTTCTATGACAGTCCCCTGCAGTATTGTGCACGGCATGCTGTGGCATTCAGTGTAATATCTGTGCTGAGGTCAGGAGTCACACAGCGTCCCTTCATCTCCAGCATGAACTAAAGACTAAAGTTCAGCTGCAGTTTTTGAGCCAACAGCAGCATTTAAAGAGTCTCTCTCAGTCTGGGGGGGCCTTTTACATGTCTGTGCCCAGGGGCCTACTGTCTTATAATCCGCCCATGAGTTACAGGATGTATGTATGACTTTCAGATTAACCACCATTTTATCCCTCACACAGTGAAACATCCCAACAGTGAATCAAGAACAGAAAAACATCCCTTTATGGAGCTCTGTAAGACTCTGACGGACGGGGAAGCAAACATGTCCTTCAGGTCTGGTGACAAGAACATGCTAAAAACATATAACCCCCCCTCTGGACTGGGTGTTTGGGTAAAGCTGGCAACAAAAACAACAACCACCCCCTCCCCACCTGCATCCTGCATGCGGAACACTGATGCATCCCGGCAGCGCGTGCCCCCTCTGTCCTCCCTCAGGTCCTCAGTCAGCATCCCAAACTCTGGATGCAGTCATGTCTCTCTGTGCGCTCCCATCCGTCCCTGCTGCAGCCGCATGTCAGGTGTGTGCAGTCACCTACGTAATGTGTGTAGATGTGTGCGTGCGTGCGTGCGTGCTGTATAGTCATCCTGACATCGGCAAGCAGTCGGTGCGGTTCGGTGCCTCGGTGCTGGTGATGTTGAACTGCGAGTCCGGTGTCCAGAAAAACACATAGTAAATCACCAGGATGAACGCAGCCACGGACACGCAGAGGAAATAGGCGATCGCCATCGCTACTTTCACCCAAATCTTAGTTGACATGTTGGCGTGTTTGGCCCGCAGCTCGCCGGGATAGCTCGGCCTCCGCTTCATGTCCCCGTTCAGCTTCTCCGCGGTCACGGTGACTTGCCTTCCGGCCGCTTTCATCTTGGTATTAACGCTAAAACCTTATCCGACGATGTCTCCTCTGCGGAGTGTTGTGTGTTCATTTGAGTCCGGACAGCAGAGCCAGATGCCCCCCTCTCCCCTCCACGGCTCTCCTCTCCTCCGATCCGGGTTTAGGACGCGTGGAAGCCGCAGGGCAGCTGCTCGGGTCCCGCAGCCTCCTCCGGTACTGTATCCGCAGGACGATGAGGCTCAGTGACCCCTCTGAGTCCTCAGTGCGCACCGGGCAAACTGAACTCAAGGAGGCTGTCTCTGGCATCAGCTGGATGGGACCGCTGTCAGGCTCACCGTGTTCACAGAGGCAGTCTCCGGTAAGACTTTTCAAAATAAGACAAAGTGCGACTGCAAAATCACAAAATACTAACGGCATAAGTAGAGAGGGAGGTTCAGGTGCTCAAAGACGTAAGTACTGATAAACATGTAAAAAGACAGGAAGAAATCAAAAGAAAGAAAACAATGATAATAATAATAACAATGACATTTTTTTATGGTAGGGTAAACTTTTTGATAGATTACAAGAAAACCACCTAAAACACAGAGGACTACCTTATGTGTTACTTTTGTAACTTGTTATGTATCTGTGCTACATTTCTTTTAAGAAAATATGTTGCTAAATAAAATACTTTTATACTTTTATTCATTCATGATCCAGACTATCACAGGGCTGACACATAGAGACAGACAACCATTCACACTCACATTCACACCTACGGACAATTTTAGAGTCACCAATTAACCTGCATGTGTGAGAAAACTCACGCTGACAAAAGGAGAACATGCAAACTCCACACAGAGGGGCCTCAGATGGCTGGCAGGTTTGTACTTGGAACCCTCTTGCTGTGAGGTGACAGTGCTAACCAGCGCACCACTGTAGTGCCCCTCAGATAATATGTTCAGGTGCCATGTAGTCATATACCTGCTGAGAGCTGCTTTGTAAATACCCCGCAGTAGGTTGCATACATAACACATCATCAAAACATTACTCCTGTGCTGCCCATGGTCTCATCCTGTCAGCTGTCCCTTTTGCACAGACGTCGATTTGGCGCTGTTACTACCTCTGCTGGTGGCTTAAATGTGAGACAACTCTGTCCCCTCATTCCACGATCTGCACCTTTTATACAGAACAGAGTGGCGGCATGCAGCGAGACATTCCTGCCTTGAACAAGCAGTGTAAAAGGGCTATAGACTAACTGGATCATCTTTAATATTTGTATTAGTCACAAGAACATAAAAAGGGTCTGTGATACTACTGTGTGGCACACGACAGCCTTCGTCATGGTTTTATGATTAGTTGTCACCTGCCTGTGACCCAACACTGGAATTTTGAACCGATTTGAAATAATTTAGCTATGCCTGTTTCTGTACACCCAGTAGACTGCATCACTTGCTTCATGAGAGCAAAATAAGACCAATGTGAGAACTGGGTGTACAAGAAAATGTACAAGAAAATGTTGCATCAAAACCAAAATAGAGGTAATCATTTAACATTTAAAAGGATTAATGAGCAAATTAATGAGTCCACCTGAGCTCGATTAACTTACAGTGATAATACAATATAAAACAGTGTGCTGATCTGACAGAATACAGCTTTGAGACAACAGGTTTTGGCAACGTGTTGAATTTTTTGAAATTTGAGATCAGCAACTAAACCTGGAGAGTAAATATATCTGTCAACAGACATGAAAAGGGCACTACTGATGACATTTAATGATCTGTACTTTAAAACAATTTGGAATTACTTAAACTTAATTTAGTATCCCAAATTACCACTACTTTATATCTCTACTACATTATATCACAGAGGCAAATATTGTACTTTTTACTCCATTACATTCATTTAATAGCTTTAATTACATTCAGATTAGTAACACAAAATACTAAAATGATGTATATTAAGATCAAAATTTATTGATTTTTATTTTTACTGACACTTCATTTTACACTGCAGTATTGCTGCTTTTGATCTGAGAACTTCTTCCACCTCTGGATCAAAGTGAAGTGGCAGGACCTTTATTTTGTGATTAAAAATGGAGGAACCACTCTTACTTTGAAGGTAAGTGCGCCTCGTTTCCGGCACCACTCCGCCTGTCTTTGTCTCACTTGACGCAGCTTCGGACGAGGAGGGGCTGAAAGTACGCAACACCCAACGATTGGGTCATAGTTTGAGAGAAACGTCCCGCAGCAGAAGATGGGAGAGATGCAGTCTTCATCCACAAATTATCACCGCCTCTGATTTTCTCCTCCAGCCTGCAAAATCTGCACAGCAGCGGGTCACGAGAGCTCATTAAGAGACATGTAAAGCATTAAAAAAAGCTTTCCCTACACAGATGAGTCACCAGCTGCAGCCATAAAATGTAGGCTGTGCATTGAGTGCTGGGGGATGAAAAGAAAAGAAGAGCGATGGGGCCATTCTTCTTTCTGTCCTGCAGCAGCCTGCAAGGTCAAAACCATGCAGGAGACAGGATTCACACACAACAACGAGGCACTCTGGGTATTCAATATGTGCACAAGGCAGAATGGTTTTATACTGCCATGCTGCCTGGTGAGCAGGACGGAAATTCATCTCTGTGGTGGATTAATAGAGGAGCAGCGAGGTCATCAGCACACATATTTCAGTGGATGCAATCATCCATCATTTTTTTTAACCCAACATGGCTGCACACTGTAGCTTATAGAAATGCCTTCAACTGAATACTACGCTTATGTCTCACACACTGGTGCCATATGTTCGAATGGAAAGAAAAAAACAAAAAAAAGGTGGTACAAGTGCCCCTCCAGTGGTGAAACCTGATGCAGTGGCCTTGGTGCCCCGCTGCATGCACCTGGTGCCCTGTTTATATTTTCCAGCCCTGCCCCTCAGACAGCCTGAGTCCACCACTGCTCTCACAACTACAGAAGAATCAGACCTGACTCCAGACGTCAGAGAAAAACATTTATTGGCTAAATGAGAGAAACGGAAAACTGATAAAGCAACAGTGTGCTTTACAAACGTCAGGGTTCTTCTTCCCTGTGAGCTGATGGGAAAACATTTATTTCATTGATGGCTTTGACAATAAAAAGCTACAATTTTGGATTCATGCTAGTCCTGATAATCTTAATGAAAACAGCTGCACACTTCCACTCCAAAAACATAGCCTGTTCTCACTCCAAACTCGTCAAATACCGCCATTTTGTCAGTGACCTCTGCGTCAGATACCGACACACAGAGGCACCTTTTGCAGCAGTATGATACCCACCAAGGGGCAGCTATTTGTGACGCTGCCTGCGGGTACCACAATATGAAAAGCAAGATAGTCCATATAGAGCAGCTGGGAGGAGAGGTGGGTTGAACAAACTCAGGATTTTCTTCTGGGAGCTCGCGGTTTGTTTCCCGTGGGAAACCAGAAGTCAGTGGAGTTATTTTAATAACGTAGTGTGATAGTATGTGTAGCATACTACACTAGTGACATATGTCACATCAGGTTACAT
>JAPZEB010000024.1:30956459-30968778 GCA_029783705.1 Chaetodon striatus | reverse complement strand
ACACATGCACAAACAGGGCCTTTTACATGCATCAAATGGAGAGATGTCAGAGTGAGGGGGCTGCCCATGGACAGGCGGCCCGAGCAGTTGGGGATTTTATGGTGGCACCTCGGCAGTGCCCAGGAGGTGAACTGACGCCTCTCCAGCTACCAGTCCACGCTTCATATTTTGGTCCGGTTGGGGACTTGAGCCTGCGACCCTCCAGTTCCCAGACCAAGTCCCTATGGACTGAGCTACTGCCAAACCACAGCTACTACGGCCTCCATATGCATGTATATGCATTTTTTGCTTGTTTGTTTTTGTTTTTTGCATCTGCAAGTATAAAAATACTCGTCACCTTAGTCAACATCTTCTTTTATGTGTGTGTTACATACGCATGATACCAATACAAGGAGTTGATTTATTTAGAAAAAAAAAAAAGTCTCATGTACATCCCCAGGATAATAAACTGTACACATTAAATAGAAAAAAAAAGAAAGAAAAAGTAAGATAAAAAGTTCAACCTCAATTTTAGTAGTGTGATTTTTGTTTACACATTTAGTGATTCTGAGATGAGACCTCTGGTTGAGTACAAATATTTCTGCTGTGTTGTCTTGTTTAGAAATATAGTGCCACTCAGTGGTTGAAGAAGTACCCGAATAAAAGAAGCAATATCACAGTGTAGAAATACTCTGCTACAAGTAAAAGTCCTGAATCAAAGGTTTTGCTTAAGTAGTAAGACAAAAATGATCAGTATTAAAATATACTTAAAGGTTCTACACTTTCAGAAAATCTTTGTCATTAATGACACAGGCTGCTATTAAGTGAACTTAGGTGAGCATACTGCTGATTGAACTCCGTAGGCACGAGCAAGCACCTGGGCCTTGCCAAAACAGTGACATGTCAAAGTCTTCTGCATGGCTAAGTGGGAGTTTCCATTTGAAAAACACTGAAAAGAACACAGATGGCCTTGCTGTTTAAAGTGGAGATTAAATGAAAAATGCCTTTTTTTAACCCATTTAGATCACACCCCTGGTCAAATTCCACACCTATTTTGACCAGGAGGTGTGCATTTTGTACATTTGTATATTCCCATGCATTTATATTTGCATGGTGATTCAAAAGGAATGATTTTTAATTTTTATTTTACCATTGCTTCTCTATTGTAATTGAACCCCCTTTGAAAGCCCCACCCCTTTTTTCTTTCATCTTGAACACTGTGATGGGATGCCCAAGAAATGTATTCAGCAGGCAGAATTTGTAAAACTAAACTTGAATAAATTCTGTCAATTATTGACAACTGAAATGTATTAACAAACGTTAAGAGACCTGACTTTTAGGTTTATGTAGGCTATATGACCTGTGAACAAGTGGGCAGTTTCTGCAATAAATACAAGAGTGGCATTTTTGTTGGCATGTGACTTTTTTTTGTATTGTTTTGTTATAATTTCATGTAACATATACATTGTGAATCAGATATATTTTAGTAGTTAGAACTAATTTTTCTGAATAGCTCTAGTAAACCAAACTAGATATATGCCAACTTCTTCCAGGGTGAATTAATGGGTAGCTTGCAAATTTATACTCAGTAGTCAACTCTGACTGTTCTGTTCCTGTTATAGCTTGTGAACGCTTTCGTAAATTTTATTACGGGTCCTCTTTATACAGACACGAGATGGCCCCGCCCATTAACGCACCAGTAATGATGTTCTAATGACATAAATTGTACAAGAGTCACAGGGCACATTTTTTAACAATGAGAACCTTAACTTTTAAAAGTTAAAGTAATTTTTTCTTATTGTACTTATTTACCTCTGTTTGAGTAATAAAATGAATAATGTAAACTGTAATAATTTAAATATTCTGTAATCACTATTTGCTCTGCAAATGCACTTGCGAGTCAAACTCGGGGGCTCATTTTACCCTTCGTTCCCGTTCGGTAATTTCCGTGAGAAGCGTACGAAAACGTCATTCGTCATGATGTCATCTTCGGAGAAACCCGCCCCTTTTCTCTTAGGAGAAGACAGTCGGCCATTTTAAGTTTATCAGTCGTCATTTCACATCGCTACTGTAGGACGGAGAGCGTCAGGACTCAATTTCATCATATTTCTCTTACAACTGTAGTGGAGAATTGCCTACTATGAACTGAAACTCTTCCTAAAATCAAAACCAAGTAGATCCTAGTGAAGTGACGCATAAGCCAGTAGTCTCCAGTGTCGAGTTCTAATTTTTTTGCACCTCAATGTAGCTAGAGGAAATGGCTGTGGAAAGCATGACTGTCCATCCAAACTCCCCAACTACCAACCACGAACACAACAGTCTCCTGACTGACGAAAGGTCGAGTAATTCTACAATCATATTTAAATGAAATTATTTTATTTGTCCTGTGCTTTTACACAAAAAGCCCGGGGTTTCTTTTTCTTTTTCTGTCAGAGGGATTAAACTCGCCTTTTCTGGAAAACGAGTGCAGAGGTAAAGAACGCCATGTTGACACGACACCGCCAACTGGGAGGCCAAATAGCACCTGGGATAACGTTATTCCCTGTATTTTATTAACGTTATCACAATCAACGATCAATCGACTCAAGCCAACTTGTCTGAAGAAAAAAAGACGAGGTCGAAACAGCTGATTAATCAGAATTCACCGCCATTGTAGCCAATGCAACGAGTATAAAGCATCGGTTAATTCCTTATCCATTGTACTGAACTAATTTAACGCGACTTTAAGTCAATTAATTGACTGTGTAGCCACAATAACTAATGCCGCAGGTGCAAAAAATAACCTAAGCGACTGTCTTCTGCTAACGATGGGCCTGTTGACGTCGGGCTAACGTAGCAACATTAGCTTGTAGGCTAATGTTTCCAACGAATACAATTGGCATGAGAGCGCGGGTAAGCTAATGGCTAATGTTTTTGCTAATGGTAAATTCACATTGAAGTTTCAAATCATTACACCGTTAAATTAAATACAGCGTTAATCAATATGTCGGACCAGCATGATCATTGTTAATCGATCAGTATGAGGTATTTAATCATTTTTATAATTCGTTCACATCTATTCGTTCAGTTGGCGTAAACGTTGCAAACTGAAAGCAACTTGTCGCTCAGTTAGCTCTACGCACTTAAAATACTACTCGAGTCGTCGTCTTTCTACCTAAAAAAACACTCTTCAGAAAGCTTATTTCAGCTCCAGATCACTCTTGGATGATTGGGATTTCTTCCCCTCGAGTTTTAAAAGTTGGCTATCCTCAAAATATTGATTTTTGAAAGGTAACGTTAACGTTAAGTTACCATTTTTATAGCTAACGATAGCTCTTAAAACGGTTTGTGCTGCCTTGTGTCATAGATATTTGTCTTAACATATCACTTTTATTCACAGTCGTGCCCACACTGACTCGTCCCAAACATCCACAAAAGTCCCCAAAACAATGTGTAAAACGTCTGCAAAGCATCCCAGAAGTGTTTCAAGTCAAACACAAACTTCACTTTTTCCACAGTCCCCAGTTGGCAAATGTGCTTTGTGTTTCTCAGCTGGCCCCATTTTATTTCCAAGTCCCACAGACCCCACTAGTGTCCCTAAAAGGTTAGGGAAAAACCTTTTTCAATGGTTTTGAATGCAAAATGTGAAGAAACCCCGGCACAGTAAGTATTCCCCATTTTAATCATGGCCCTTTGCTTACAGAATTAGTTAAGTTATGGACTCATCCACTGAGCTAATAATGTACCATAATGCATGGTAAATCCTTTAATTCAATCATCCTTAATAGACAAGATTAATCATGTGCTCTGTTGAACTTTCAGAACTTCTCACAGTTGTCTGCTAGTAGGGCATGTTCAGAGATGTTGCCATCAGTTTGGTGTAGTGTGAATGGATATAAATGGAAACTTGTTTGACAGTTAACATGGATGGCATACTGCACAGACCTGGATTCTATTACACTGAGCAGTACATTGATAGTTGTGTGGGGTTTAATCAGTAATTAAATAACAGATTTTCCTCTTGCAGGTCTGTTAAGTTTACCTTTGTGTTGGTAGACTTATATTAACGCATATATTTACACTGATCTGTTAATTTCTCGGTGGGCATAGAGAAGTCTTGTGGGCAAAGAGAAGTCTGGAGTTTGCATTGTAGGTTTTTCCTCAAAATGGAATATTATTGGCAGCAGGTGATGTGTGTATACTATCTGGACAGACCAGAGAGGCCAGTGGCTTGTGCCTGTCGTGAAGCCCAGCCACTCCCCATTCATAAAAACCTGTTTCCATAATACAGCAAAATCCCTGTGCTATAATAGAGAGCCCCCCCTTTGTGTCAGGGGAGTTTTCCTTGTGATGGGTCTGTGTTCCTGACTCTGACAGGTTTCAGTTAACAAGCCAACTTCATAGCGCATGCCAGTAGTGAGGTAGAGAAATGATTTGGCTGTTTAGACTATGCTCCTGAGTTTGTGGTTATTAGATTCAAAGCTGGTAGCTGGTGTAGGACAAGGTAAACTTGAGTTTAGAAAAATGTTTGAGGCTGGAGATTAAATGCTTTCAAACAGTTTCAAGATTTAAAATTATATTGCTTGAATTTATTTGTTTCAGTGTTAAAGGAGCAGTGTGTAAGATTTAGGGGGATTTAGTGACATCTAGCACTGAGGATTGCTGAATGCAACAAGCTGAAACTTCTCCCGGTAAGAAATCCTTTAGTGTTCATTGTTCAGGAGGTTTTTACCAGGAGCTAAATAATCTGCAGAGGTCTCTTCCTCTCCAAAACAAATAGCCCCAGTGATAAAGCCAGTAAAACACTGAATAAAACAGTTTTGCATAACAAATCAGTGTTTCTCTGATAGTTATTGGCTTGTAGCAGACAGAGTGCTTGTCCAGCACCTGCTAATGTGTGCTCACCCTTATTCTCTGATTACTTGAGATTTAGATGTTCAGGAGAAGCAGAATGATCACCAGAGGTCTCTTGCTCTACAAAGCAAACAAACTTTGTGTTTGAAACTGGTAGAAACGCTGAATTAAGCAGTTACATGTTTTAAAAAAAAAAAAAAAAAAATCTATGGCTGCATACTACAGTGACCCATGTGAAAAAGCAAACAGCCTTATCAAGAGCCAGTGTTTAAATTGTCCATCCTGGGCTGCTGTAGAAACGTGGTGGTGCAAAATGGCAAACTCTGTAGATGACCCGTTTGCTATGCAGATATAAATGGCTCATTCTAACGTAACAAAAACACAAGGATTCTTATTTTAAGGGGATTATACACTAAAGGAAACATAATGACTTACCTCTTAGAGCAGGACCCCGGTACTTTTAGTCTCTGACTTGTAATAGATTGTCTTAAATTAGCAACCTCTATGAGGAAATCCCTGCAGTGTTCAAATTTGATGATTTTACAAGGTCTCTTGGAATTTGTTTTCATTATGACCAAGAATATAAAATAATGAGTAGCTGGAGACACGTTTCCTTAAGGCTGTATAGTCATGGCTGTGTTGCTCTGCAGATACATTTTTTGTTGGTGACGGAATGCTGAAGCCCAGATTATTAAGGCTGCTTTTTGTGCTGTCCCCAGACAGCTGGCATGCTGAGGATGGGGTGCAGTGTACACACACAGTGTAGCTGACATTTTGCCTTAGAGCAGGTCAACTATACCACCTGCTGTGTCTTAGCTCACTGTATGTTCCTTGTAGAACGGAACCATGCAGTAGTAATGTCAGTGAATCCTGTTCACATCACTCAGGCTTCAGGCCTCAGGCCTTACTCACAGCCTGCTGCAGACAGCACTTGCCAGCCTGCTCTGGGTGTGGGCTTTTATGGGAAAGCCAGGACCTAATTTTTCAAATAGAGAGTGTAAAAAACTGTGTCTCTTTGTTGCTATTAAAATTTAATCTCTATCCTAGCCTGTGCCATATTTCATATTACATCTTTTCTGGTGAAAAAGGCAGACAAAGCTATGACCAGTCCAACCATGATAAGAATAAGTGTGGTCATGCTCAGAGAACTGGCCCTCTTTTTTCAGAGAATGGTGGCAGGTAGGGAGGGAAAACACTGCATGCTCATATTTATGCTTTGCATGATTATTGCTACTTAAAAGATTTTTCCCAAACTGGATATGTTGCGTTTTTGTAGTTTGATTTGAAAATCTTTCATTGCTGTTGAGCTTGCTTAAACAACGTCCTCCCTTCCCCCGTAACTCACCCACAGCCACCAGTCGCTGCAGGAACAGGCCTGCATGTGATCCACGTCAATTAGGATCTCATGGTTTTGCTCACATTGCCTCATGCGAGGGTCCTGCACAGGCAGTTGACCACAGTAACAGCCCGTTAGTAATTCTTTGTCTGTCCCTTAATTATTATAGTCCCCTCAGCTGAGACGTTATGAGAGGTTTGACCTTTTGCATGCAGATGATTCACTGTTCACAGTGTTTAAACCTGAAATTACATATGACTCTCGGAAGACCTGATGTAATAGCTTGTGCCGCAAGAAAATAAAAAGCCATGTCTTTCATATGATGTGGTTAAATCCAGCTAGAAAGGTGTAAAACTGTTTTTGCCTGTGCTTGCAAGCTGTACAAAGAAGAATTTTGTTTTAAAATTTGTCGTTTTCTATGCATTTAACGCACGTGAGGCAGTGGCATGTGTGCATTATTTTGTGTAATTTACCTCATATTGACTTATTACTGCATGGCAGCTTGTCTGGCTGATACAATCAAGGCTCAATCAGCATGCACACTCCCCTTAGTGGTGGTGCTGGGAACAGATCCCCAGTCAGGTTCAACATAAAAAATCAACACTTGCTTGGTCCTGAAGAAGGTCAGTAGACCGAAACGTTGACCCAATAAAAAGAGCTTCAAGTGAGTGCGGGAGCAAGTGTTGATTTTTTAGCTTGTCTGGCTGATGACATTGATAATCAGGTGTGCACAGTAGGCCAAACTGTAGGTATCTATTATAACCACAATGCAGTACATTTTCTGTTATTGTTCCTGATGTTGAATTGGATGTCTTTGCACAGTTTGTACTATAATATACTGTACATTTAGTGGTACAGTCTTCATCTGGTTTATGTCTTGAGCAGTCAGTTTTTGAGTCCCTTATTCTCTAGGTAGTTTTTATAACTACTTTTTGAAGTGGGTTCACATGTGACTCTGTTTTTTTGTGGCAAAATGTTTTACTAGTAGTTTAAAAAGGCAAACATCTGTGAGAACTAGAGCTGCTGTGTAAATGCACCTGTCAGAGTCACAGGTGCTAACAAAAACACGGTCGTGGATTATATGCCCCCCTGACATAATTTACTAATCGCAAGTCAGTGTGTGTGTCAGGTGTTCTCTTTAGATTCAAAATACAGAGCCCTGTAGTGCTGTTTAGTAGAAAAAATCTTCCACAGATTGCCCTTAAAAGGGAGTGTTCACCCAAAAATTAAAAGTACATGTTTTTCCTTTTACATGTAGTGCTATTTATCAGTCTAGATTGTTTTGATGTGACTTGCTGACTGTTGGAGATAACAGCCATAGAGATGTCTGCTTTTTCTTCAGTATAATGGAACTTGATGTCACTCGGCTTGTGGTGCTTAAAGTGCCACAAAATACATTTTAAAAACTCAACATCATGACCCGGTCACTCAAGATATTGCACAAACCTTGTTGTGAGAAATTTAATGTAGGAACTATTTCGTCCACCAGACTACACCCACCAACTGTATCACCAGGCAGATGGAAGTGTGCATCTACTGCTAGCTCACCTGGCACCATTGAGCTAGCTAACACTGCAGCTTAGCCAAAGAGGCCACCACTTGTTTACATCTAGCACTGTCATCTAATCATGGTTTGAGAGGCTCGTGCTAGTGACAGCGCGAGATGTAAATATTAATCAATACTACGAGTAATTCTACAAAATCAATATGAAATCAAGACTACAACAAAAATAATGCTACAATATTAATAACCTGCCTAATGGGTTTCAGCCCAAATTATACCTCAGGATCTCAGTCAGCTTTTAATGCTAAGATGTTTCGAACCTTTTTACGTAAATTACTTTTGTGACCCCAACTTAACCAAACCTCTGTACTCGTTTATCATTCACAACCTTTGAAACAAACCATTAAATATTTGTTGTTATATTTTTCCATTGTTTTTTCCCCATGATTTTATAATATAATTATCATTTTTAAATTCATGTCCCAAAATTTAATATGTGGCTGGAGGGCTGAGCCACAGTCCATGACAAGGTGAGATATGTAACCTCTTCGATTTGTGTTCTTTACATGTACAGGACAGAGGATGGAGAGCTGGAGGAGGGTGAGCTGGAAGATGATGGGGGGGATGTGGAGGTAGAGGAGATTGGTGGAGGTACGTCTGCAGCAGGAGGAGGAGGCGGAGATGGCGGTGATGAAGCAGGCGGAGGAGGTGAGGCAGGAGGGGAAGTGGCTGGGGAGAGGCCTCGACGAAGTAGGGAGCGCCACGCCAGCAGTGATTCGGATGAAGAGAGATCCCACCGACGGAAGAGGAAGAGGAAGAAAGAGAGGGAGCGGGAGAGAGAGAAGAGGAGGTCCAAGAAAAAACGCAAATCTAAACACAAAGTAAGATAACTAACAGACCCACCCAGTTATTTGGACACTTCTGTATTAATCGAAAATATGATCACCTGTCTGTTTAACTCTGCCATTTTCTGTTTGAATATATCTTTATTTCGCTCTCTCTCAGCTTCATGCATCCTCTGATGATGACCACTCGGACTTCAGTGATGACTCTGACTACAGTCCCAGTGAGAAGAGGAAGTACAGAGAGTACAGTCCACAGTACCCCCCTTCTGTAAGTCTAAAGAACTAACCTCACTCAAACTTGCATTATAATCCTGATCAGTTTTTCTGCCTCCACGCTGGCGACAGCGGTTTGTCCGATGTCCCAAATAATGTTTTTCTGATAATGTTTTCTAAGTAAAATCACCGTATTTGTTTAATCATCTCTAGTCTCATGGGGGTTATGGCGGCTCAAAGAAGGGCGGCTACATGAAGATGGACAAGCAGAGCTATGGTGGCTACGATGACTTTGAAGATGACAACTTTGAGGGAGAGGACGAGGAGGACATGGGAGATGAAGACTATGATGACTTTGCCAAGGAGCTCAACCAGTACCGCAAGGCTAAGGAGGGAGGAGGCAACCGCGGTGGACGAGGTGAGCCTGTGGCAGACGGGTCAGAGCTGTTGAAGATGAAAAGATGCATGCTAAATATTTGCCCAGCTGAAATTTAATCCATTTCTCACTAAGTCTGAAGACAGTGGATAAAGTATCCAAACTGGTATACATCAGATGGCAGATCGTATCCAAGGCCAGATGTTATAGAAAGGTCCTTTGTCTTTACCTAAACTACATTTTTAAAAATGTGAAATCATTTATTTAGGTAATAAATTACAAAATTTCACTGGCCTTAAGGAAATGTCCCACTGTGTGAAAAAAAACTTAGTAGCAGATTCATCATTGGCTTGCTGTTTTACTACTCAGTTTCATTTGCACATTTGTAGATACAGAAAGGAACTTATTTGCCAAAGGTTTCTTATCAATTCAAATTCCACAGATAAGTTACTGCCTCTGTAGCTTACAGTTTCATTTGTCTCTTTTTCTCTGCAGGGGGCAAAGGTCGCATGAAAAACCAGAGAGGCCGTGGAGGAATGAGGGGAGGGAGGAGAGGAAGAGGAGGAAGCAGAGGAAGAGGAGGTCGAGGTGGGGGAGGAAAGATGGGAGGAGACAATGACGATGGAGACGGCTATGGAGAAGATATGGAGGTGAGGTCTTGAATTCAGAATGACACCTGTTGTGTATTTGCTTTGGTCACAGTTGGCACAGCTGTATAAATATATTTCAAATAGAAACATTCCATTGAACAAAAAACACTTGGACCTGTGAGTTTCCATCATTCTTTGTAAGAAAGTAGTTAATTCTTTATTAGACAAACATGGAACGTCTGCCGTGATTGTAGAAATCAAGCCTGTTGGCAGTTTAGGAACGAGAGATGGAATAATACACTGAATATCTATTAGATTTATCCTGATTAAAAAAAAAAGTTTAAGTTCTTGTCATCACCTAGTACTACTGCTGTGTTCCCATTTCCCAAACTAAACCAAATGTTGAGTACAAAGTATTACCCCTCAGCATATATAAAATACGCAATAGTGGTATTACAATGTCAAGTAACTCAAATACATAATTTTTTTGCTGCTTGAAACAAAATGACAACTCACATGGTTATCTTTTCCCGTGACTGGCCAAGCCTTCTACTTTACATGACATAGCCTGCCAGCGTTTGTTACAGAAAGTGAGACTCTTCTGCTTGTGTCTTTATAGAAAAGTACAAATGCAGCAGACACAATGGAGCCCATGCTTTTCCAAAGCTATAGCAGTCAGCAGAAAGTGTTTACATTAGCTCAGGTTCCAGCATAACTACTGTGAAAAGGTCCATATTTTGTGTTTGCTGCACAGAAGGAATAAATCATCTGTTCAATGCAATGAGAGTTGCGGGACTGTTAAGGCTGTTAAACCGACATCAAAGAACTAGTGGTGATAAAAGCTAACTGTTATGTTGCCTCATGTTGCCTGTGTCAGTCGAAAAATTGCACTGAGTACACCACTAAGACTACAGCTAACAGCCAACCAGCATGTATGTTCGGCACCTGCATTAAAAGGAAATAACTCCCCATACCAGCAGGTGGCGGTAGTCTGTATTCAACATTCAAAAACAAAAACCGGAAGACCGATTGGACAAATTGAAGACGTTAGCACAATAACAACACAATCTGATGTTGTGATATTTACTGTGTGCTAGCAAGCCATACCACAAACAATTTCAAACTGTTTCTGCCAAAGACCTGAAAAAAATATACTTAACTAATATAAAAAGTTTGGTGCGATCTCATGCCTTCTTGACTTGAATTGTTTGTGTGCTTTCCTCACTTCCATTGCTCTTTTTGTGCGCTTAGCGAAACTGCTTGTCAGAGTGATATCATTCACAGAGGGGTTCTGCTGTCTACAACGTCCATTTAACATGCTGAATCAGCCAAAAAACAGGCGACAAGGGCACATTTGCACCAACGATGCAGAACACACTACAAAAACTAGGGTGACAGAGGTTCACCGGTTGCCTGACATTGACCAACAGCTGACCATCAGCTTGGTGTGTCAGGGCCCTAAAAGTTACGTGCCAGCTATGAGTCAGGCTAAAACAAATTTAGTTAGCCTAAAGACACCAGAGGTCTCCCAACGATGGTTTACAGCCGTGAAGCTGTAAAGGTTACTTTAAAACGAAGGTTAATCTTCAAGTGAAGTCTGTCTGATCAACCAAAGCACTCCTGCTTGTAGCTGATCGCAACCGGAAAATGATCAAGGAACAGCAAGGCAGCAAAATAAGGGACCCCCTTATTTTAGGGTTAAGCAACATGTATTTTTAATATCACCTAGATCATTGCCTTTACTTTATTCTCCCTACCTTTAGTCTTGCTCAACACACATTTACTTATTTACATATAATATATAATTCAAGAAAATAAGTAAGTGACTTTTATAATCACTTTAAGTAAATGACGCCCAGACACATGTTGAATCTGTATTCACAGTATGGAGATGATGACTATGACAACATGGGGGATGATGACTACGATGACTACTCAAAAGAGCTCAATCAGTACAAGAAGTCTAAAGACAGAGGCAGAGGTGAGTTTAGACCTCAGGTTTGTGTGTGTGTGTGTGTGTGTGTGTGTGTGTGTGTGTGTGTGTGTGTGTGTTTTTTTTTTCTTGAAGAAAAGGTTCACTCCGCTTTAGAGCAAGCACAGGCTTACTCTGTGCCTCACAGTGTTAAATATCTATGTTGCCCAAAAATTCACTCTCACTCTGTCCTCAATTTCTACACCAGGAGGTAGAGGTGGCCGTGGGCGAGTGAGGGGTAAAGGAGGGCGGGGTATGATCAGAGGAGGAAGGGGTCGAAACCGAGGGAGAGGAAGAGGCGACATGGGCAATGATGACGACAACAACGGGGACATGGACAATGGGGTAAGGCTTTTGTAATTCTGCTATTAAATCAGCCCTTAGTGTCCTGATATTGTACTTGAATCAAAGCTAATAATTCAATGTATGTTTATTCAAATGGCTGCTTCACCTCAGTCCAGACCCCCCAGTGTCCCACGCACAAACTCCTTTATAGTTATTAGATTAGAGGAACTAAATGATCTGAATCTTTTCTCTCTCTCTTTCTCTTTCTGTGTTTGTGTCTTTTATGTATATGTATTTTAGGATGGAGGTGTAGGAGGCGATGGACCAGGAGCAGGGAGAAGAAATCAGAATGAGAAGCACCAGGATAAAAAAGGAAAGGCCATCTG
>JAPZEB010000024.1:30939741-30953181 GCA_029783705.1 Chaetodon striatus | reverse complement strand
TCTTAACCACTCTATTTCATCATAAACAACCCAGGAATGGGGCTCAAAGTGCAAAATACTGGACTTCTCCTTTAATAGAGGATTAAAAATTATGACCACTGATAGTGGCCTGGTCATGAAGCAGCATTCTTTTTATTTGATTACTTGTTTGATCGATTGATAGTGTTAAGCTTTAATTGTGACCCAATCGCAAAGGTCCATGCTCAATCAATTTGGTGTAAAATGCATCAAATTGGGTTGCTGTTTCTCTTAACAAACTATGACTTTTTAAGTTAACGCCTAAACATGTCTGTCCTTCTTTCTTAGGTGACTCAGGGAACTGGTACTCCAGTGAGGATGAGGATGGCGGTGGTAGCGTCACCTCTATCTTAAAGACACTCCGTCAGCAGACCCAGGTTCCTCAAAAATCTGACGGCCCCCCGAGCGACCCTCGCCTTCAGAAGGCCTCTCCCGCCAGTGCTCCAGCTCGGCCAGCAGACCCACGCTTGGCACGGGACCCACGCCTGGCACGTGCTGCAGATTCAGCCCAAGCCTCCGACTCCACCCACTCCTTGCCAACTTTATCCTCCTCTGTACCGCCTGCCGACCCCAGGTTAGCCCTGCTAGCTGCTGCTGTCTCAGCAGGATCCACCTCCCATTTGTCTCATGCTCCTAAACCAGAGCCTCCCCTGGTCTACAAACCCCCGCCGCTTACAACCCCAGCTGCAGAGGAAGAGGAAACAGAGCGGGTTCTACGGGACAAGCCAGTGCCAATTCCCCTGGACCCGCTCATGGGTATGGCTCTGAGAGACCCACGCTCACAGCTGCAGCAGTTTAGCCACATCAAGAAGGATTTTGTTCTCCACATGCCGGCCTTCGCCAAAACCATCACCTGGTCGCCTGAAGATCTCCTTCCGCTACCTATCCCGAAGCAGGACCTCCTTCCACTCCCACCAGGAATCCCTCCTGTCTCTTCCATAGACCCACGTCTGTCCCGCACTCAGCAGCCTCTCCAAACGTCGCTCTCTCACTCACAGCCTCCTCCCATTCAGCCTCCTCCCTCCTTGGACCCTCCTGCTCCTTCCTCATCCACCTCCTCCCTCCCTGACTTTGAGCTGCTGTCTCGTATCCTGAAAACTGTCAACTCCAGCCCATCCCAAACTCCCTCCCCACCTCTCTTACCTACTCCTATTGCTCCTATGTCGCTGCTGGGTCCACCTCCCTCCATGCCTCTGCCACCTGCAGAAAAGCCTGTTGACCCTCGTGTGTCCCGTAAAGGACCCTCAGATCCCCGTCTCCAGCCTCAGAAGTCAGCACTGAAGCAACCGTCAGACCCTGTGCCTCCCCCTGTGTCCTCTACCTCTCCAGCAACAACATCTAGCTCCTCCCCCCCTACCATTGCCCCCTATGACCCAAGGTTGCTCTCCTCAGGTGGGGCAGGCCGTGGTGTGGGAGCTGGGGCACCAGGGGGAGCCAGTGTGCTGAGCAGCATTAGTCTGTATGATCCCCGGACTAACAAACCAGGCAGCCCTGGTACCAGCAGTGGCTCTAACAACTCCCCCAATTCAGCCAGCACAGAATCCAAACCTAGTGACCCCCCAGCGAGTAAACCTAAGTCCAAGGAACCCCTGTTTGTTCGAAAATCTGCGCTGGACCAACCAGAGCCGGAGAAAAGCGGAGAGCAAGGAACCGACCGATACAACAGCTATAACAGGCCCCGGCCCAAGCCTGCACCTTCGCCTAACTCCACGGCCCAGGGAGGGCCTGCTGCAGCCGCCGCTGGGGGTCAGGGTGCTCCTGGAGCTGCTGGGGATCAGGGGCCTGCAGGTGTCCACAACCTCCCAGTGTCCTCTTTATTTGGCGTGGTGAAGCAGGTGGCTAAGACCAGCGGGACGGGTAGCCCCTTTGGAGGCAACAGTCCTGTACAGTCTGACCAGGCGACCACAGAGCAGGACAACGCCTCGCTGAAGGACGTTTTTAAAGGCTTTGACCCCACAGCCTCACCTTTCTGCCAGTGACACCCCCCCCAACCATTGAACCCTAAAGCCCATCACGTGGTTGGCCAATGGTTTGTTTTAACATTTTTTGGACACTGAACAGATCAGTGAAAAGGAGAATGAAAAGCGCACTGAGGCAACTGCCTGTGAGACTGGTTCAAACGACAAACTTATGTGAACAAACTTACGTCACATGACATGTTTGCACACACACTCACTCAAACACACACACTTTACCACAGTGTTGTTGCAGATTCATATTCTATAAAAGGGTTATGGGAAGGGTTTAAAGTTAAATCTCTAAATCTCTATTTTAAACAAACTTATTGATGTATAAATAAATGTATTCTCTTCATCTCAGTGCTTAATGAAAACAGTTATTCAGACAGCAGCAAAAACACATTTATACGGAATGAACATTTTAGCTTTCACATCTTTTTTTCATCATTCTCTTCTTCATTTCCAAAATGTTCTCCTCACCTTTAAACTGGTTGATGCTCTTGTCTGTATTTTTGGAGCGATCAAAATTGGCAGCAGATAAGAGGTTGGGATAGATCTCAGTTATTTCCGAACAAAATATCTCTCATTTGTGGTGTTTTTGTGACTAAATGAACAGCACTGAGGCAACTCTGTTAACACTTTGGCCTTTTAGAAACAAATGACCCTCGATATTGACCCTCAAAAATTTTGACTCCCCATGTCACATTTGCTACAGACTGCAAATACCTGATCTTAAATCTATATTCTGCTTTTTTTTTTGTTTGTATTTATTTTTCTACTTCTTTGCACCGTCAGTTTGTCCTCGAAAGGCTGTATTAAAGTTTTTAATGTCTGTAGCTCCTCTAGCTGTTCAAATTCTGTCTCATTTTAGGTATTTAGCTCTTACCCTGAAAAGGTAACTTTGGTACAGGAAGTGACTTGTGATTTTTCAGGACTGCCTCTCTAACCACTATGCCACTGTTGTCCCTTTTCCCTTAGTTTTATCCTTTAGCAGTCCTGTTGCTTTCATGTGAACATTTTTGTTTTTTCTTTCTGTGAAAATGGAGAGTCTACAGTTCATAAATGACAGCTTTTGTAGTTTTAAAAGAATACTTCACTTGCAAAATAACCACTTTATCAATTACTCACCGCGGGTTACCTTGAATTTGTGAAAAAAGCGTTGTTTCACATGTTTCCATGGTGAACGAAGAATTAAAAAAAAAAAAAAGCTGAAAATTTTTTGATGAATTGAAGTTAACAGGGACCACGTTTAACAACAGAACTATATCAGAACATCTACTGACAAACTCATGCAGAACAATCAAAGTTTCACTTATTCTGTTGTGTGTTCAGTGCTTTACAAGCACATGCATTTTTGCTAAAGCAATATGATTTCAAACATGTCAGTACAAACAGTCTCATGCATGGCTGAGTAGTGTGCTGCTTTTAGATACAAGTGTTTTAAATCATATAGCGAAACAGCATGTGTTTAAGAAGCAGATCATACAACTGTATTAATGAGACTTGGAATATACTGCACGAGTTGTGAGAGTTTGTAAACAGATGTTTTGATCTAGTTTTGCTGTTGTTGAAGGGGGGCCCTGTTTATATCAGTCCATGAAAATTGGTTTTTTTTTGTTTGTTTGTTTCTCTGTTAACTGGGGAGGCATGGGGAAAACTAAAGTTTTCTTCTCAAATTCAAATGATCATTTTGCGGGTGAAGGTTTCTTTTAAGGTAGAGGAGATGGTAAAGAGATCTTGCTGGTCAGACTGATGGCAAAAGCATCTCTTTCCAGTGGCAGATTTCAGCTAGATGATGGTCAGCCATAGCAAGTGGCAGGGAAAATTTAACAAGTTTGAATTTTTTTCTCTGCTAAAAGGATGATTTCAAAGGTTCAACGTGTAAATAGTCAGCCTCAGTTGTTGTTGTTTTTTTCACATTAATAAGATTAGCATACTTTGATTCACTGACTGAGAATTTGCAATCTAGCCTTTAGCTTTTTTTTTATCAAATGTTTTGTTAAGAATGGACAGGAATGCAGATTTCTGAGAGTTGTCAGTGGAATGGAATAATTTGCAGCCTCACAGCATCACTTTAGGCTTTTGGCTTTCTAGGTTGCTGACAGTGTGACAATCATAAAATAGACTTGGACCTAAAATTCAATTAATGCATGAGTCTTGCATTGATCTTTGCAGGTTCTCCCTCTGCTGTCAGTCTGAGCTCTGAATAAAGAGAACCATGTCACATTTTAACATGAGCTGTGTTTAAAAAAACACAGACTGAACATGGTTTTTCTCTCTCAGGCTTGCAGTTAAAGAAGTGCACACTTCTTGGTGGAAATGTACTCTTGGGATGGATTGACAGTTTGGATGAGTGTTAAGAAGTTTTCTCCGAACCATCCTTTTTTTTTAGTTGTTTTTTTTTTGTTTTGTTTTTTACCCCTTAATGTAAACGGTTGAAGTCAGAGGTCAAGTTCAGCATCTGAATCAGTTGAGTATAAGTAAGTTACTACTGTTTTGCCTGATTTCATTGTTAGTCTTTAAGCATGGGGTCACTGTCAAGGAGCTTCTCGAGGTTTCTAAAAAGTCAATTGTCGTCGACCGTCTTGTGTATAAATGTTGATCATTTTAATTTATTTTTTTTATACTTGGGTAAATATACTTCCTCACTTGACATTTTTTGAACAGAATAATTTTATATGTCAGGAATATGTGATTGCCGCACACCTCAGTGGGATGTAGGCAGCCTGTAATACAGTGAAAAGAGGAGAAAGACATATTTTTTTATTTGGTTTTGTGTGTAAAGATTCAAACTAAAAACAGATCCACTATTACTCCCTCCTGTCAGGCCATGAACAAGCCCGTTAGGAGGCTGAGTGTCAGCCATAGCAAGCGTGAAAGTTTTTGTTGATTTGTTCTTTCCTTTATGGCTTTGTTGTTTTGTAAGATTTATTTCCTGCCCTGTACATTTGACCAGTATCCTGTCTTTGGAGGAGTGGAGTTTTCTAACTGTACACTGTAGGTGAGGTTGTTAAAGTATTTAAATAAAGTTGATACGTGATCAACCAGTTAAAACTGTATTTTCTGTATTTTTATTACTTGAGTTGATTCTTTTGACCAGTTTATATTTATAAAGCCATTTAAAAGCCGGTCAAAAAGGATAAGCATGGTCTGTCCTCTGGTGGCATCCTCACACCAAACATTGCATTTTTCCCTAATTTCAGACAGAATCTAAGAAGTTGTTTCTATCTTTTATCTATATATCCATTCCCATTTATTTATTTGCGGCCAGGTTGCGGGGGCAGCAGTCTTAGCAAGATAGTCCAGATGTCCCTCCCCTGAGCAACATTTTCCAGATCCTCCTGGGGGATCCAGAGCAGGGTTGGAAATTAGCACCAGCCAAATGCTGTTAAAAATGCAAGTGGCTGCTAGATTTGCTGTACTCACCAGCCAAATAAAAAACAATAGTAATCTAATAAATGGCTGGTAGATGTTGGAAATCATCAGCCACAGTGGCAGGTGGACAAAAAAGTTATTTCCAAGTTATATCCCGAGGCGTTCCCAGGCCAGATGAGATATATAATCCCTCTAATGTGTTCTGGATCTGCCTCCCACCTGTTGGATGTGCCCGGAAAACCTCTGATGGGAAGGGCCCACGAAGCATTCTAATCAGAAGCCCAAACCACCTCAACTAGCCCCTTTTGACGCAAAGAAGCAACAACACTATTCCAAGCTCCCTCTACATGTCTGGGCTCCTCACCCTATGTGTAAGGCTGAGCCCAGCCACTCTACAGAGGAATCTCATTTTGGCCACTTGTTTCAGCAATCTCATTCTTTTGGTCACTACCCAAAGCTCAGGACTATACAGTAGGTGAGGGCTGGGATGTGGATGGACCAGTAATTTGAGAGCTTTGCCCTCTGGCTCAGCTCCTTCTGCACCACATCAGTCCGGCACAATGCCTGCATCACTGCTGATGCTGCACCAAACTGTCGGGCCATCTCATGCTTCATTTTACCCTCGCTCATGAAAAAGACCCCAAGATACTTGAACTCTTTCGCTTAGGGCAGTAACTCTCTCCCACTCCACTGGCAGAGAACCATGGCCTCAGACTTGGAGGTGCTGACTCTCATCCTGACTGCGTCACACTCAACTGCAAACCACCCCAGTGCATGCTAAAGCTCATGGTGTTATGAAGCCAACAGAAACACACCATCTGCTAAAAGCAAAGATGCAATTCTTAGGTCCCCAAACTGGACCCTTTCCTCCCCGCCGTCTGCGCCTTGAGATCCTGTCCATGAATATCACAAACCCAATCTGTGACAAGGAGGAGCCTTGGCCAGCACACACTGAAAACATGTTTGACCTTGTGCCCAGTGTGTGAATGTAGCTCTCACTATGGTTAAAAAAAGAAAAGGATGACTTGTAGCAACGGCTCTAGTACCTTGTATTTCTTCAGTAATCCCCACAGCATTCCCCGAGGGACACGGTAGTAAGCTTTCTCTGAGTCCACATAACACATGTCCACATGTCCATTCCACGTCCAAACTGGACAGGGAAACTTCCACGATCCCTCCAGCAGCCCTGCAAGGGTGAAGAGCTGGTCCACTGTTCCACGGCAAGGACAGAATCCACATTGTTCCTCCTGAATCAGAGGGTCAACAGTCTGTTAGAGCCTCCTTTCCAGCACCCTTGAGTAAACTTAACATCTTTTATCCATAAAACAATGTTCTGTTCTGGTGTGTAACAAATGTTAACAGACTTATTATGGCTATAGACTTATTTTTACACTCTGTTAACAGTAGAAGCAGCTAAAGATGTAAAAGCTGTCATGTCTGTCATCATAGCAAGCCATAAAAAAGCCCTTTTGTTTGATTATGTTCCCCTGTCATCTTTGAATGGGATTGTGTAGCACTCATTTTCCTTTGTCTTCTGAAAGCAACACTCATGCTTATTTTAAGCTACTTAGAGAACCAGACGGGTGGAGTTAAGTAAATCGGGACTTATTCAGGCAGGTTGATGCTGTGGCCACTTGATTGACCTCTCTTTCCTGTAACTCTTTAAATTTTCATTCTCTTGTTCTGTTGTTCTGTCATCTGTGTGGTTCTCACGTCAAATCAGAATCTTAAATCTCTTCATTTTTCACAAGCAGGCATGTTGCTGTTTTCGGATATTGTTCCTTTTCTGTTGTTAGGCCTCCAGCGATTGACGACTCTTGGCTCAGCCTCTGTGGATCTGGATCACCACCCTAGCAGCACTTGGCCTGTTTCCTGGTGAGCTACGATCCTTATAGTGACTCACTTCCTGCTCCCATCCCATCCTGCATCACTGGCTCCAGGAAGACAAACTATTCATCCAGCACCTCAAAGGTTTCCTGTCACACACACAAACATGTTCACAGTCAGGCAGTGTAACAGACCCCGTAACATCCTCATCCAGCAGTTAATCGTCCATAGTTCTGCTGGCCAGGTCACTGACACAGGAACCATCTTTAGACTCAGTTGGAATAGGCAGGTAGTTTACAGGCATGATAAGATTCCCTTGAACCACTTTCTCCTGGCATGACGCACATCTCCTGATCTGGGAAATATTTGTGTTTTCCTGTTTCTCCACAATGGTGTCTACGTTTACCTGCACAAAAATATTCTGGGTTTTGCCCTTAATTAAAAAAAAACTGTATTCCTTCTAAGCTGTTTTCATTTCTAAAGAAAATGAATCTTTCATTCATATTCCCATTCATATGCAGCCATGCATATTCTGATTAACGTGCCCTGACATGTTGTCGTTAGAGGTGAATGGATTACAGGACTGACTGAAAGCAGATTGGGGCAGATGGGACTTAATAATGTCAAGTTGCAACAGCTTCCTGTGGCATGTTGAAACTTGAATTTTACTGCACTGCCACTACAACGCTGTTCAACGAAAACTCGTCATCTTTTCAATAAAGCATCATCAAGACCTTCAGGCTTTTAAAAACAAGTTTGAAGTGAATCTGGTCAACTTGCTAGGAGGAGTACATTCAAATATAAAACGTGTAATTTCCTGTTGCCAGTAGGTGGAGCTATATGTAAATATTGGCATGTAGATGCCATCAGGCCAAGAGTCTTTGACCAAATTTGACCATGTACAGTCAAGTTGCAATGCACTGTTTTGTAGCAAAACATGGAAATTTGATGCCTTGCCAAGCCCACACCGTTTGACAAAAACTCAAGCTTATAACATTCTGTATCTTGATGGTCTTTTGATGGCAAAGACCAAATTTAAGTTGATTAAATTAAATCTCTGGGAGGAGTTTGTTAAAGTATCACCCATGTAAATGACAAAAAATACTAATGTCAAAATGGCTGACTTCTTGTTGGGTTAGGGTATTGCTCCAAGAGACTTTTTCTTTTTTTTTTCTTCTTAGTGTTAGAATGTTACACGTGCCACCCAATTTTTGTTTCTCTGGGTGAAATGCACCGCTGGGGCTACTTTGTTGAAATTTTGTATGAGGCGCTACTGAGTCATTTTGTCACACCCAAGCACAAGACCTTTAAAATATAAAATTTTTCACTAGTTCTGATGCATGCGCAAAGTTTTATGAGCTGTCAAGCACCTTAAGCCCCTTAAAATGCAATTCATTTGCATTAATAGTAACAATTCCTTGCATTACAAAAGGCGCAAGGACTCTAAATATTACTGGGCCCATGTTTTCTATTTTCTTACAGTGTTTCCTTCCAGGTGTTTTCCCTGACTCCTTGAAACACAGATGAGTTGTGTGTTCACTGTATCGTTTATCGGTAATCTGCTTAGCTCTCTGTTCAGGAGGCTACCTGTGGTGAGTGTATATATAGAAGATCTGATCCTCTTACAGGATGACTTCAACTGGGATTTGGAGATTGACGGCCTGTCAGCTGCAGTGCTCTTTCCATGCTTGTGGGGGCGTAATGTGTGAATACTTACATTAACTGCTGGGCTGAACCGTCCTTCAGTTTCCATTCAAAAGATTATGTCTCTCTTTGCTCGTTTGTGTCTGTCTGACTCATTATTCTGGGAATCACTGCTTCATAAATGACATTAGGGTTAGGGAAACAATGGAGATTTATTCCACCCTGAGGACTGGCAATTACTATTAAAGACCTTTTTTGCTCAAAAACAATTAAAGAGCATTTAACAACAGCTCAGTTAATGCCATCATCTGCGTCAAGCAGAAAATAAAAGTAAAGCACACATTGTTTTGCTGTGATTGTTTTCTCTCCCGAGCGCCCACGCTCTCCAGTCTGGGAGTCTGTCTGCCTGTCGCTGTGAGTTGCTTGTTGTAAGCTGCTTCAGATAAGAGCATCTGTGTAAATGCCAGAAATGTACAAATATGAAATTCCTGCCTCTGATTCCCGCTCTGTCTTTGTTTTATCATGTTGGTAGACAGTTGAGCTAAAGATGTGACTTCACATGAACATGACTGACTTTCAAAATCCTGTGAAACTGAAAAAATCCCCTCATAAGTTAGCTAAAAATACATCTGATGTTGCTTTTATGCTGCACAATATCTACACAGTATTTAAGCCGTTTTATCATCCTGTTTACTGGACTAGTAGGAACTATGTGTGCTGGAGCTGACATCCCAGCAGATAAAACACCACATACATCACTGTGTTGTGACTTGATAGTTGTTATATCAGGTGGACATGCATGTGGCTCGGGACAACCTCAAATGTCAGCGGTTTGCTTCATCAGCCAACCTGATTAGTAATTTAAATGACCGATGAGATCTTTATAATGAAGTCTGACAGACTTAAACTTAGAATCATGATTGTTTGAAGGAATTTGCTGCTGTCAGGATGTAAAAGTCATAAAAATGTTGTTTATAATGAACAAACATCAGTTTGTCTTCATATCCTTTTGTCTGCAATAATCAAGTGTCAGTGTGATAATAAGATGATGACCTCAGAACAGTCTGTCTGCACAAACACCTCAAGATCAACTGTTGCTTAGTTATCTTCAGGGCAATTTTTAATCAACAAATATTTACCTTGAGGGAAACAGGAACAGTTCTTAGAGATGCATTTGCTTACCATAGAGCACCAGATTGGTGACAGAAAGCTTGTTAACATAATTTCTGCAAACTCTGTTTTTACCTGTTTTACTTAGTTGGTGGTGAAATTAATAGAGGGATTCCATCTCACCGATGTCACTGTACAAACTCTACCCATCTGGTACTTAAAACTACAAAAAAAGGCATTGAAAAAGCAGCTTTTCAGTCCTATTTGGTCACTTTCTTTTCTACATTGGATATATCTATTCACAATTATTATTTCACAACAAACAAAATTTCAGACAACAAAATGAAACAAATTAATGAACAAACACAAAGTAATGACCCCAATGAATATGAACAAATGTCAGTATCTTGTATGCGTTAGCATCCATTAGTGCATGCACTTGATGGTGCATTGGAAGTAGCAAGGATGTTGATTTTGCTAAGCGGAATTGCATCCCACTCTTCCAATAGCGCCGTATGAAGTTCAGCAACTCTTGCCTAGGTCAGTGTTTGTCAGTGGTTGCACCATTCTGCCTAAAGCATCTGCAGACGTTAAATGGTGAACACCAACATGCCTCGCGACCCTGCCCCTCCCATTATTCCAGATCGCAGCATGCTTATGAACTCTTCCCTCATGTTTTGTGCAGCCCAATCACCAGAAAAAAATTGGCATTGTTCATTTCTTTAAACCATATGTTATATTTGCACATTATAATGTATGCTTCAACAACTCTGTGGTTAATGTGTGGTTAAGTATGGATAAAAAATTGTTATAGTTAAGAAAAGATCGTGTTTTGGGTTAAAATACCCAGTTTTGGGAGCACATCCCTGCTGAAAAAGCAATATCTCAGTAAAAAAGTAATTGCTTTTAGTGCCGCTATGCCTGCAAAAAAAAAACAGTGACCGGTCGCTAATAAACAGCCATTTTTGAAGGATAAGAAGTCACTGGAAAAAGAGCCACAGGTCACAGAATCACTACCGGTTTTATTGTTTGTTTGTCTCAAACAACGGTCTGCAGTGGTCCTGATGACAAAGTCAGCTCACTTTAAAAACAATATGATACATATAAGACGAGCACATATATGTGTGGTTTTCAAAGGTGTACAATGCCAACATTTTCTTCTGGTTTCTGGGCTGTTATTTGTGCAAAGCATGGCATGGTGACCCATGGTCATCACTCAAAAACCTCAAAACTCAAATGTACAGGAATGGTCAGTCACAGAACTCATGGGCTAAGCGTGATTTATAATCTGCGTAACATGATTTTATTCACCGACTGAAAATTTTTGTTCCATTTTTTCAATATGTAAGGATGATTGTGAACAGATCATTATAGATGTATAAAGTAGTCCAAATGTGTTTTACATCACATCACATCGCGTTTCAGTTTGTTGCATTTTTACATAATTGGTTTTGGCATTAATGCATCTTCATAGAATGTCATCAGAAGATCCAGTGAACAAATTATTGTTTGCTGTTTGAGACACAGAAATCTAAGTTTACTAACCACAAAAGACTCGTCAGTGTTCAGTGTGGCCTTCAGCTGCAGAGTTACTGATGAATAGATCAGCAGTCTGAGGTTGAGATGAACAAACTGACATCACTGTGTTGGTATGTATCTGCTCAACATGTGACCGGGGCCTTTGTGGTAGCCACATGCTTGTGGTGCCTCTGTGTGTGTCTGTGTGTGTGTGTGTGTGTGTGTGTGTGTGTGTGCGCGCGCACATGAGTGTATAAGTGTGCTCCCATACATCTGTGCTGCTGTGCTCAACCTCACACAATTCAGTATTTGTGTCTGCCTGTGTGACTGCATGTGTGGGTGTTCATGTCCTCATCTCATTTACAGTAAATACACATACATCAGGTTTTTCCAATCAAACATTTACGTGTAATTTCACACAAAAAAAACCTAAGTTAATTGTAATTGTTACAATCACAGAATTAAACCCATGATGTGCAAAGTCGTGCCACTGATCAATAGCAGACTGTCTTAACGGCGAGTAGCTCTGAGGGCATGGACACACTGTGAAGTCCAAAGTGGAGGAAGCTTTTGTTTAAGCTGATGGTGTTTCATGCAGTCATTCTCTGGTAATATAAAAGCTGTGTGATGTGTCTTCCTGCCTGTTTTACCGGTGTACTTTGATTTCAAGTTAGATTCAAGTTTAGGTTCTTTATCGTTCCACTTAAAGTGAAGCAGTCGTTGGCAATGAAATTCTTAGTTCTCTCGCTCCCTCCAACAGTGCTCATAAAAATATAAAAAATAAGAATAAAATTTAACTAAAAAACCTGGAATGTAAAATCCTATTATAAACTCAGACATAAAGACATAAAGTAGCAGGAGAGCAGCTTGTAAATGGTAGTAAAATATATATACAGTAAATAGTATGCTGGTGATGTGCAGCTGAAATGTGTGGGTATGAACAGGTGGTAATAAATATAAATCCTGACATGTTAACAGTTTTTAAGCAGTAAGAAGTCAGATGGTGTATTGTTTATCAATCAAATCATTGTATGAAGATGACATTTAAAGTATCTTTAATCAATCATTTTATCATAACAGTGGATCACATAGTGCCTCTGCCGCTTGTCCACAGCTGATTGTATGAAAGAGTAGTGTGAAAGTAAAGAGTGCTCATTTTGCAGCAAAATCTGGGGACCAAAACATCTCCAGAAGTAAAATGCACTGCTGGTATGGAGAGTTATTTCCTCCCTTGCAGGCGCAGAATGTACATGCTTGTCAGGCGTTGGCTGTATTGTGTTCAAGTACAACTTTTTGGCCGAGACACAGGTGAGATATGGCGATGCAACAGTCGCCACTAGTATTTTGATGTTGATTTGGTGAGTCTTGGCCTTAAGGTACACAGTGCAACATGATCATTCTTCTGGGAGTCTTGGTTTTTGTGTCCACCTGATGAATGCTAGTCAAATATTTACTTAGTTTTAGCTCTTTTTTTGGTCTCCACCAGCTCCTGAGATAAATACTTGTCTCTTCAGCTGGTAAATGCTCCACCATGTTCACCAGCTAGTTGCAAACTTTGTCCATCTACTGTTTGCGACTGAGCAGGTCATGTACAGTGGGTTTCTGTGACTTTTTGGCTGAAGACGACCCTGATGAGAGCTTGGTATTTTTTATGGATTACTTATTTTATGCCAGACCTCCACTAGATGATGGGATGGCCATGAGTTTTTGAGATTTGCAGGGTCCTTGTGGAGCCTCATCACCCCTCTGCTTTCAGAGGGTCAGTGAACCAAAAAAAAAAAGCCAGCGTCAAGTTGAACATTACAGCTTGGTCAGGTGAAGTTTCTTTAGTGTGGACAAAACCTGGTTATCTGTATTAGTGTGGACACAAACTGACAAACGTTGAAGCCCATGTGGCCAGTTATGTTCTTTTGTGTGTGTGTGTGTGTGTGTGTGTGTGTGTGTGTGTGTGTGTGTGATGTCCGGACAACAGTGTATATCACTCCACTGT
>JAPZEB010000024.1:30910205-30924134 GCA_029783705.1 Chaetodon striatus | reverse complement strand
GGGGGGGGCACAACGAAGCTATTGCGCTTATGGTGCCCAAATGGCCAGAAGAAATTTTTGACAAAACCTCTGAACACATAACAGAGCACTGCTTTAAAGAGTTAAATACCAAAGGAATATTTCGGATGATGATGGGCTCACAAGATCACAGAGCCCCTCTGGCAAGACCTGACTGTCATCCCATAATTCACAGGGTTTGTCTCAGGGAAAGAGACTTAAAGATGTCTCACTGACAACAGGCGAGTTGTTGCAGAGGCCAAAAGCTTTTAAAACCAACAATTTCCATGCTGTAATTTGTGTTTCCACCAACTAAGCTGAGGGGTCCTTTGGGAATGCGTAACCAATTTTCTGCACTGATTCATGGACTGACTCACAGTTAGAGCAGCCTCAAGACCTCAAGTCACACATTTTCACACAATTTGGGGGCAGGCGGACCCCTCTTAGCAAACACTCGGGATTCTCTGAGTGTTTTCCGTCATATGTCCTCACTGAAAAGAAGGTTGTAAATCTCCTCCCTCTTTCATTCCTCTCTCCCCCAGCTCCTACCTCCTCCCTTTGCCCCATCTATCTCCCCTCGTCTTTCCTCCCTCTCTCTTCATGTCTTTCTGATGCTCTTTTCTCTCTTGTTTCTCCTCACAGATCTCCAGTGTTTTGATGTCACATTCCTGAAGTTTTGGAGGAACCCAGAACGTCGACCGGACAGCAGACAGCAAGGCCTGCCGTACATCATATCCTTCATCCCTTCATCCCTTCTGTCTGAGGAGGGATAAAAAGTGTGTGTGTGTTTTGAGGAGGATCTGGTGTTTGCTTGGATATGGCTTTTCTGTGTATGAGAGAAAGACACAGAGAACTGATCTGAGGTCAAGGCCTTCCTCCTCCTCTCCCCCGGAGTCACATGACAGCGTGAGGCACAACCCCCGGGGTTGCTATTGCTACACTGACCGACCTAAATACTTGTATACTCAGTCAGAGAAGCACAGATTGGATCTCTCAGTTGGGAGTAGAAAGTGCCAGAGGAGCTTGCTTTACGAGCTGTTCGTTTACATTTAGCTTCATTTTTCCTGCTGGTGTTAATCACGCTGAGAAACTGACTGTTACCCAGTGAGTGGACGCGAGGACACCTGCCAGAAGCAAAATGCCGGCAAAGACACCAATGTACTTAAAAACTACAACTCCAAAGAAGGGGAAGAGGCTGAGGCTTCGTGACGTCCTCTCAGGTGATATGATCAGCCCCCCACTGGGCGACGTACGTCACAGCGCCCACGTGGGGCCCGAAGGGGAGGGCGACATGTTTGTAGATGTTGGTTTCCTGCAGGGTAAGATGGACATGCTGCCGGCTCTGAGTCGGACACAGGATGGGCGGTCTCACAGTGTTGAGAGACGGCTGGAGGACAGCTTTGCTGCGAGACAGGACTCACACAACTATGCCTACAATGGTTACCACTATCAGCACACTGCCGATGGCCTGCTGAAGACCACCATCTCCATGCCTGTGTTCATCGCCCATGAACAGGCTCCACCCAAACCCCCACGCCTCCACCTGGACGACCCCTCCCCTCCTTCTCTGCCTTCCCAGCAAAATCACTTCCACCTTCATCGACAGCCCACAGACACGAGCCACAAACAGGCCAACGGTCACACAGACAGCCACAGCCAGCTCTTTGAGAATGGTGTAGTGGGCCGTTTGGCATCAGAGCCCTGCCGTGACATCTCCCTCTCCCCCGCCATCCGCAGGCTCGTCCCCTCCTCTGGCTCCTTCTCAGAGGTCTCCTCTGAGGACTCCATGTCAGAAACCTGTGGGCCCCTGGATGTTCCCCGGGGCCTCAGCTTGGACTCTGATGCTGGCCTGAGCAATGAGGATCTGAGGAGTGAACGCAGTGAGTCACCCTGCACTGCCTTCCATTCAGCCGGTCTCACAGTCTCATCCGGGGTGTCGCGATCAGACTCTATGATGGGGTTAGACCTAGATCTGGGCCCATCTATCATGGAGGATGTCCTGAGTATCATGGACCGCTACAAGAATGAGGACAACCGTTGTGAGCTGTGAAGAAAGATATATGCTATGTATGGATATTGTTTTTTTTTACATTGTTTAATATGTCCATAAAGACTTTGTAAATATTCAAAAGGAGCACAAAGGATGGAGGAATGGAGGGCAAAGACTTGACAGCTGAGTTTAAAGGCCACTGAAAGATTTTAGAACAGTCAGAAGCAGTTGGACATTGGGATCCTACTGCCCGACATGACAACAACCAAGGCAACAGGCTGGTCCTGAGGAGCCTTTATCTAAGCTCAATCTCATTAACATGTCACCATGTTATCACAAACTCATTCCCCTTTTCTTTGGACAAAATACCAGCTACAACCCACACTGTACTTTGTCTTAATCTGACTTATGCTGAGAATTTTCTGCTTGTGAATGGTTAACAAATTGTCCACTGAGTCAGATATAAATGTGTCGAGATGGACTCTGGAAGAAATCAGCATCTGTGAACAAAATTCAGGAGCAACAGGACTCACTTATCCACTGTGGAAACCACAGCTGCTAATAAATAATGTCTTACAACTAAAGAGGTTCAAATTACACGTGCTCAGTCAAACTGAACTGAATTGCAAACACACATAGTTTCGTCCTGAAGGTCATATTCTTTCCTAATTCATCTTGGCTGCCTGAAATTTTTCAGAAGACTCTATATTAACATATTCACCAGTTTACTGTAATGATTCAATGCCAGATGAAATGTGAATAACTTCTGATTTTACTGTCCGTCTGTAAGAGATGAAGATTTAATTAAAGGTCCAGTGTGTAGGATTTAAGGAGAAAATATTTTGGCAGAAATGGAATATAATATAATAAGTATGTTTTTTTTTAGAGTATAATCACCTGAAAGCAAGAATTGGGTTTTCGTTTTCTTAGAAGGAGCCATTTATATCTACATCTCTGCGGATAATTTGACTCCTGCTAAAATCCTCCTGAAGAACAAACACTGAAGGAATCCGGACTGAGACTTCACACTTGGCACATGGAAAGTTTCAGCTGGTTGCATGTCACACTCCTCACCATTAGATGCCACCGAATCCTACACACTGCTCCTTAAAAATGGTCTCTAGACATTTCAGTATCTTTCTTTTGATCAGAGGGAAACTGAAGAAGCTAATTCTGTAGTTAATAAAAAGCTTTAAGTGCAAGAGATGTGCTGCTTCATAGATCATTTCTCAAATATTGATCTTTTCAGAAACACTATTCTTCCATTTTGTGGCTCACTGTCGACCTCTCTAACATTCACTGTCTGTATTATCATGGTAGCCTGTTATTCAAATGTCATTTATGCTGTATATATATATCACTGTAAATGCAACAATAAAACGTTTCTATGAATAAAACTGAGGATTCATGGAAAATTCTTCACACACAAACATTGACGTAATCCGGCTTGATAGAATTGATAATCATTTAAAATAAAAAAAAACAAAACTTTGTTATTTGTTAAGAGCAGTGGTTGAGTGTAACTTATTACATTTACTCAAGAACCAAAATTTTGAGGTACCTACAGGGGCGGAGCCAGATGTAAACATTTGGGGTTAGGGTCCAAACGGTATGCTCCCTGTCAGAGTTTTTTTTTGTTGTTGTTGTTGTTTGTTTCAGCAGTGCGTCTTTTTATGTGTACAATTACATCAAAGGCAATTAAAAAAGAAACAAGGTCAGATTCCTTGTATGGTGACACATTGCCTAATTGGCCATTAAAGCATTAAAAAAAGTACATAAACAAAAGAGCAAATGAAAAAAAAAATACAATACATTTCACTGCACATATATACATGTGTGAGGTGGATAAAGTGCAAGAAGTAAAAATGAAATGCAATGAAGTCCATGGTGAGACTGCTTGTTATGCTCAGAGATGACCAATATAGATAGATAGATAGATAGATAGATAGATAGATAGATGGCATGAGAATGTTCACACTGCCAGAAATCATAGAAAAAGAGGAAACAGGAGCAGCAGCAGAAGAAAAACAACCCGAGAGGATCTGTTAATTGAGGTTATACGTCATTATATGTGGGATAGATTTCCACTTCTATTGGATACCCCCGTATATAGAGAGAATAGAGGGGGATTTGTTTGCAAATAAACTTGACAGTGCATTAAACAGAAATCATAATGATGTTTTGCATTATGAGATCTTGGCAGGAAATTTCTACCTGGGATTCGCAAGTTTACCTCCAGTACGGTAGGCGGCGATATGCACCTTTAACTTGGATTTGTAGCCCGCCAGTAAAAGTAAAGAAGAAGAAGGAGCGGCAGCAGCAATAGAAGAAGAAGAGTCCGCTTCGTTGCATCCTTTCAGTGTGTATGGTGTTATTACAGACTGTAAAGTTATAAATGACAATCGCAAAATAACGAAAGTAATTGACAGAGACGAGGAGAGGCTGCCACACGTCTACCAAAAATGAAGTGAGTGTTTCTTCAAAGACAGCAAAGAAAATACTATCCTTGCAGATAATGCTAGCTCCATTGCATCAAGTTCAAGAAACGTTAGCTAACATTAGCTAAGTTTACTGACATAATTTAGCTAAGGTAACATTAAACGTGGCACTGATAGGTGCATTTTATTCATTTTCATCTTCTGAAAGTCAGTCTATGTGTTCGTGTAGTTAACTGTGAGATATAGAGCCAGCGTACACGTTAGCTTAGCTTCATTCAAGTTTGCTTGCCTTCATTCACATGTCCAGTTAGTTAACTACGTAGCTGCTGGTATAGTTGTAGTGGTTTTACACAGAATCTGCCGCATGTGAGAAGACTGTCATTATTGTTTTATTCCAGGCTCAACATCGAGGGTCTGTTGGTGTATTTTCCATATGACTACATATATCCTGAGCAGTACTCCTACATGCTGGAGCTGAAGAGGACTTTGGATGCCAAGGTTGGTGATATTTATTCATTTCACTGGGTACAGTAAATTTAGTCGAATTAAAAACGGTGTTGTAGCTGGGCACGCGAGTGCATTACAAACACAGGACAAAACACTAACAAGTAGTCAAACTTAGCATTTGTTTATGTCAATACAGATATTTGCTTAACCAATGGAAGAGGAAGTACTCAGTTCTTGTACTTAGGTAAAACAGCACTGGCACATTGTAGAAATACTCTATTACAAGTAAAGGTCCTGCATTCAAAATATTACTAGAGTACAAGAACACAAATATTGGCTGTCCATTGAAAAACACATTTTTTTCCAAATTAGGTTGTTTTGTTGTTGAATGTTTTTGATAAATTTGATAGATGATTTGTTCCTCTGTGTGGTGAGAAATAAACCCTCTTGGATCAGCTGGAAAATACATCATCACAAAGCTGAAAACGGCTGTTTTTCTGACAACATTTAAAGTTGACTTTTTAGAGATACGTGGTTCTTACAGGACAGCCACGCTACAAACATGATGATCTTATAGAATATGATGCATGGCTGTAGATGAACTACCCAACACTATATAAAGGAGTTAAAATAAGCACAGCCTTAAACATCTGCAGCAGTTAAATGCAAAATACATATAAATGCAGCAGTAATATTTTCAATAAAAAAACATCACATATAGTAGTAAAACACTGACACGGAAGGTCTTACTACAAAACTACATTTTGCTGTTAATACTGATATACTCTTACGAAAGTAAGGTTTTGACTGCAGGACCTTTACTGGTAATGGGTTTTTTCCACAGTGTTGAAAATAAGTAGGGATCTAAATAGTTCTTTTACCACAGTTGTGTTACTGCTCCGGGTAAACAAAGAGAGGGGATTTTGTCCTGAAAAGATTAGGACAAAGTTTACCTAGTATGTCTCTTGATGACTAATGAAACATGAGTCATGGGTGGAGTTTAAACTATCGTCAGTTTTTTTTTTCCTACTGCATCAATGGGAGGACAGCTAGACAGTGTTAACTTTGTGTGTGTTTACTTGCATCACAAGCTGTTTCTGTTCAGGGTCATGGAGTCCTGGAGATGCCATCAGGAACAGGGAAGACCATCTCTCTGTTGTCCCTTATCGTTGCCTACCAAAAGGTGAGCTGTGTGTGTGTGTGCTGGCACGCATGTGTGTGTGTATGTGTGCATGTGTGCGAGTTATGCTCCACTGTGGCTTCGCACCAGCCAATGCCACATAAACACATTAAAATGTTCTGTTCTCTCTGTCTCTCCTAGGCCTTTCCTTTGGAGGTGACCAAGCTAATATACTGCTCCAGAACAGTTCCAGAGATCGAGAAGGTGAGTCAGTGTCAAATAAAATCACACTCAGCACGAAGTGGAAAGAGTAATTCCTAGTATATATAGGTTGAAGCCCAGCTTCCCTCTGCTCAGAAATGTTAAAAGTTAAATTCACACAGTAAAACATAGAAAAACAATTGAAACAGCGTGAAGATGATGCTTTAACTTGTGTGTTATATTTTATCTGCTTTCTGGTCAGGTTGTGGAGGAGCTGAGGAAGTTGATGGAGTTTTATTCCAAGGAAACTGGAGAGAGCAACAATTTCCTGGCTCTGGCACTTTCCTCCAGAAAAAACCTCTGCATCCACCCTGAGGTACAGTCAGTTGCTGCACAGGACCTCATACAACATGAGCAAAGCATGAACACACTAACATGCACATTTAAAACTGAATGATATTGTCTTTTAGATACAGATTTCTTTTCTTCTTTATTTCTGCTCTATGTCCAAAGGATTAAAGAGATACTTAACCAATTGTCAGCCAGCTCGTATCATAACAGTGTGGGTAGTATGTGTAAATTAACTGTGGTACACCTCCCTTCATCTTACCAGCACCCAGAATGCTCATATCACCGCAAATTCGCAGGCTCTAGAGCTGTTGCTCGAACTACAGATTGTACTTGTGCATTTGCATGCCCGTCACCATGGAAGCAGATTAAGAGAAAGAGAGATATGCCCTTATCTCTCTTTCTCTCTCTCTCTCTCTCTCACTCACTCAAACTCATATCAAACAGTAAAACTAGGCAGTGCTGATCAAATATAAATGAAGATTATGTAACTGTATTGCCTATTTTTTCCCTAAAATGTCTTCAGAAACATATTTTAGTACAGTGTTTGGCTGTAATACAAGAATTTGTGAACAAGAAGCAAGCACCTCACTGTTTCCTGTACTGCAAAAACAGAGACAGAAAATACTGAGATTGAACAGTAAAACTAAGCAGTGCTGATCAAATATGAACCAAGATTATTTCACTGCATTGCCTTTGTAGCGCCTGAATTGTAAGATCCATATTTTAGCCAACAGTTTAACTGTAATTCAAGACTGTTTGTTATCAGCCAGCCGCCATTTTGTTTCCTGTGTCAAAAGGGCTAAGCTCACATTATGTCAACCACCAGCAGGAGCGATTATTGGTCTGGTGCAGCATTCAAGTAGTTTTAGGGTTTCTATCTCTTGAGTAAAAAGCAAATGCCACAGCCCTGTACGTCTGTTTCTTCGGTCATGTAGCAACAATTTCAAAAGTGTTTGTTGCTTTCTACTGCATAGACAGCCTATTTTTATGCGAAAACCATCTTTCCAGCAATTAAATTCTTCTTTAAAAAATTCTTCGTCTGCTTCTATCCAGGTGAGCGCTCTGCGCTTTGGTAAGGAGGTTGATGGGAAGTGCCACAGTCTGACAGCATCGTACATTCGCGCACAACGCCACAGTGACCCCAGCGTGCCTGCATGTCGCTTCTATGAGGTAAGAAGTTACCTGAATATATCCAGTTCAGACAAGCTGGTATTTTTCAACTGAAGTGGAAATAGACGATTTGTATTAAAAAATTATTAAGGTCAATATCCCCACACAAAATAACATCACTCAGACGATACTTAGCAGTGTAAATAAGTGTCTAAGGAGTGTAAGGGTGTTATTATGTGTGAAATTTTACTTTCATGTTTGATAGTTTAGTTTGAAGCTCTAATCTTGATGTAATCTGAAAATATTTTCATAACTATACTGTAGCCTACGGTGGATTGACAATCCAGACTTTTCACCCTATAGTCCCTTGTTTATGTGATTCATTTGCTTTGTTGTCAGTTTCAGAGACTGTGCACGAATATGTCTCTTGTTTCCTTGAATGCCTCCCATTGTTCTGCCTTTTATCTGTAGGAGTTTGATTCAGTTGGCCGACAGGTGCCTCTTCCTGCTGGCATCTACAACCTTGATGATTTGAAGGACTATGGCAGGAGAAAAGGCTGGTGTCCCTACTATCTGGCGCGCTACTCAGTACGTTGCTCTACAGACTTTAGCACACATGAAACGTACGTAATGCAGTCTGGTGTGGAATGTTAAAAATGTCTGAGGAGAGGAAGAGGAACAAGAGGAACATTTGGTGGCATATGAATATGAAAATAATAATAAATAAATAAATGAAATAATGTCATAATATTTGATGCTGTTCCACAAAGGTTGTTGTTGTTTCTCTTAGTTTGTCTGTTTAACTGTCTGTTGTCTTTATTTCCTCTCAGATCCTGCATGCTAACATTGTAGTGTACAGTTACCACTACCTGCTTGACCCCAAGATAGCTGACCTGGTGTCCAAAGAGTTGGCCAAGAAGTCTGTAGTGGTTTTTGATGAAGCTCATAACATAGGTGAGGACATGAACTCTGTGACATATTAAGATTTGGGCCATCACACAGTCAAACAATCACAAAAATGTGACATTATTTTTGTAATTCTGCTAATTTTATCACAATCTTAACATCAGCTAATGTAGAGATGACTCAATGGCGAGTTCCACCACAATGCTGCACGCCATGCAAAACAGTTTACTGTTGCTTTCGTGAAGAACACGAGGGAATTGCCTTGCACGGTCTTGAGCCGTAACTTTTGTTGGTAAATTTGAGATGTTTGTATCGCACATGTCTGCATCTTTACAACCAGAAACAAAGAGTTTGATGACATTGATTGGTGAAACATGGCAGACTACGATGATTCAGTCAAATGAGTCAAAAGCTGCAGTGATTGGACAAAATTGCAAGGTTGTGCAGAATTCACAGAGATCGGTTGAATTTACATTAATTGTTAGGATTGCAACGTCCAGGAGAGGCTGCTTAATGTTTCACTTTATGTCTTTCTTTTTTTTCCCCCATACCTCTTTGTGTCTTTCCCTTGCTCCTCAGACAATGTGTGCATTGACTCCATGAGCGTGAACATCACCAGACGAACACTTGACCGCTGCCAGAACAATGTGGACACTCTTCAGAACACCATACACAAGTAAGAGGCTGCCAGCAGAAAGTGTCCTGACACATTCAACTCATTAAGCACATCTCAGTCCCATTACTTGTATCGTTTCCACATGTCTTAGTCCCTTCGTCCCCTAAGGAATCAACATTTGAAGAGAAAAGAGATGTCTTTTTCTTTAACATCTCTATAGTCTCTTGGTGGCTTTTACTTACTCATGTATAATCTCAAAAATATATAAGAGGCACAGTGACTTCTGCCAGTATCCTGAAACACGACACAACAGAATGTTAAATTAGTCACCATTAGTCATTTCTCCAAAAATGGACAGTTTGTCACAACTACCGCATTGAAACCTTTGTTCTGTACGTAACTTTTTGAGAAGTCCCACCACAATTTGAACCGGGCATGTGACAATACCAGAAATTAAACTCAATACCAGTAACAGTGAAATTTTCAGGGGGTCATAAAAAAGAAAATCTGATAAGTGAAGTCATTTTGTTTCCTTTGTTAATCAGATCTACAGGTAACACAACTCACAAATCCATTTTTTTTTTTTTTGGAACCATATTGTCGATCAGGAAAGAATGATCACATGATGAAAGTAGTAGTCTTTCATTTCTTCTTGTAGTTCATCAACTTCCTGTTTCTGCTACACTTCCCGTGCTGTCTGATAGGATAAAGGAGACAGATGCTGCCAAACTGAAGGAGGAGTACAGGCGACTGGTGGAGGGGCTGAAGGAAGCCAATGTTGCCAGGGAAACGGACGTCTACCTCGCTAATCCTGTGTTACCAGATGAAATTCTTCAAGGTACAGCCATCAGCAGCATTGCACATCAGCACTAAATTAATTTGTTTTTAATGCCCAAAGGCATTGTGTTTACGAGTGATCCGTCCATTCATCTCTTTCTCATGAGCACAATATCTCAAGAAAACCTTGAGGGAATTTCTTCAAATTTAGCGCAGATGTCCACTTGAGCCCCTTTTACACATGCGCTTCAAACCTGAAATTATCTAGATGTTACCCTAGCTGTATGTGAAAAATTAAAATGTCTTTACCCTGCCAGCTCCCTAGTACAGAGTCTTTGTAATGTCCTGCTGAGCCCATGTGGGAATAAAGCAGATAACTGGAGAGATGACGTTCTGCAGGAACTGCAAGAGACTCTGTTGTTTATGACCACATTATGAACTGGCTACTTGACCGCAGTGTAATTGGCATCTACTCCTGCCTCCTGCACACTCTGCTGAGGTGCCATCAGTCGCTTAAACCCAACAGTTTTTCCAGTAGGTGAGAACGCTTCTGACACAGACTATCTGACAACGAGTGGGCCTGATTTTCGGGACATTGTCCGCAGTTCATATAAGAAAACAGTGATGAAGTGTTTGGTGGTAAAAAGTCAAGGTCACTGTGACCGTGTCTGTATCATCTTTTGTGAAAGTGATATCTCAAGAATGCCTTGAGGTGATTTCCACACAAAAACAAACGTCCTCTTCAACTCAAGGATGAACTGATTAGACTGTGGCGGTCACAGGTCACTGTGACCTGACAAAACATCCACATTTGAAGCACTGTCTGCTGTCATGGCTATGTATGATTCTGGACAGATATGGATGTAAACTGTAACTTGAATGGTTGGTGGGAGTAATTTTAGTTGGTGGCATCCTTCATCCTTTCATTGCACTGAGTTTAGAGTGATGGTTTAGACAAAAACACAAAATTTAGTCTCCAATAAAGTTGACATTACTGTTTTCTGTTTTCTGCACCCTCCCTCTCTCTCAGAGGCAGTCCCTGGTACTATTCGCACAGCAGAGCACTTTGTTGGTTTCTTGAAACGTTTCCTGGAGTATCTGAAGTCCCGTTTGAGAGTCCAACATGTCGTACAGGAGAGTGCCCCGCAGTTCCTCAAAGACATCTTCGACAAAGTCTGCATCGACCGCAAGCCTCTCAGGTCAGTGTTGGCTTCAGCAACTCATTAAAACTGAAATCACTTAAGTCTCCACTCTTTCGATTAATTCATTTCTGCTTAGAATTTTTCTGGACAGACACAAGCTTTACATAGTAAGTTTCTTGCTCTGTCACTCTCTTCCTCTCTTTTTCAGTATTTTCTGTATTTATTGTCATGTGCACAACAATTACAGAGAATAAGTTGTTGGCAATAAAAATCTCAGGCTCCCTCTAACAATGCTCTTTAATAATGTATATATAGAATAAAAGACGTAATAGGGCAGAAGTGAAAGTATATTACTTACTTAATAACGTCCATGTAATTCATTTTCTTCAAACCCTCATTTGGACACATTTTCTCCTAATCTGTTACCCATCCCTCTGCGTCTCTCCAGGTTTTGTGCAGAGCGGTTACAGTCGTTACTACGAACTCTGGAGATATCCGACATTGCTGACTTCTCAGCTGTTACTCTTATCTCTAACTTTGCCACCCTGGTCAGCACCTACAGCCAAGGTACTAAAACACTTCTGTACATCTTTAAGTACCAGACACTGTCATCAAAAATATTGCTTTTGCAGACTGTGTAGTTGCAGTAAGATGTGCCGTAGAAGTCAGATTTAGTTTGTGATATCTCCCAGGTGTTTGTTTGGTTATGTTGCTGTTTTCTCCAGTCACTGCTTTTATTTTAACTTGACTGATGTTTCTCTTTCTGTTTGAAGGTTTCACCATAATCATTGAGCCCTTTGAAGACAGAACTCCAACCATCGCCAACCCTGTGCTGCACTTCAGGTGGGATAGAATAGAATCATTACAGATTAATGTCTACTTTGGTGTTTGTCTTTGTGGTCAACACAAGCAAATCCACTGATAACTGTGAAAATTCGCACAGATATTTGTAGATTTTGCCTAATGTTTGAGGAGGCCTCCTGCCATGTTATTCCTGCCATGTACCTACTAAAACATTTTTACCTCCTTATTTTTTGCTGCCCACTGTGCTGTGAGCAGCCAGCGAGTGTTTCAAGTGATTTTAGCTACAATGACTCAGAAGTCTCATCCTGAAGGACAAAAAACAAACTGTTCTTATTACACTATTTTACACAAATGTTATTATTTTGTTTTTACTCTTTTTTTGTTATTGTCTGTCCATCCTGGGAGAGGTCTTATTGGGGTTTCTTCCATTTTTTACTCATTAAAGGTTTCTTGGGGAAGTTTTTTGTATTCGAGTCAAGGGTCATAGGACAGAGGATGTCTTGACTATATGGCATTTCTGCTGGTTCTAACCTCTTATTAAGTATTTGCAGGTTACAGTAGGTCAAACATGTGAGGTGATGCAGGACTAAGTCTGTGTGCTGTAAATAGTGAAACATCAGGTTGACTTTGACTGTTCATATCTGTCTCTGTTCCTCTCTCAGCTGTATGGACCCTTCAATTGCCATCAAACCTGTTTTTCAAAGATTTCAATCAGTTGTCATCACCTCTGGGGTAAGTTAGTTACCACTCTGTCTCTTTCTTCTCTGCTCAGTTTACAATCAAGTCAGTCCTGTAATTTACTACATTTTTCCCTTATGACTGTCTGTCTGCAAATTCTTTATGTCAGGCTGCATTTTCTTTGTCTCTTTTAGTATTCTTAAAATACCTTCTCCATTTCTTCTCCCTTCATTCTTTATTGAATGAAAAGACGATTCTGTTCACCTCATACAGGATACTCTCCATATCGTCTTGCTTCTTAAAAGATAATCCTGCAGTTTATTTAATGTAATGTTTTACTGAATTTCCCTGTTGCCTTTTTGTTAAAGTGGAAAGAGTTTTTCCTCTACAAGCAGGTTTTTTTGTTAAAGTCATCATTATCAAGTAAATGCTGATTGCACAATAATAATGGCTACAGAATAATGACACCATTGGTGTTTAGATTAGTTCCCTGTAAACCTTACTATCAACATGCTATTCCGTGTGTCATCGGATACGATATCCTGGAAAAATAAAGGATCAATTTACGGCACAAAGGAAGTGCATCAACCAAAACAGGAGAAGGATAGCATTTTTGTTTCCTTGGTAGCTATTGGTTCGCTATCTTTAGTTACCAAAGAGTGTCATTGTAAGTTTTTTGCAGTTAATATCCCCAGTAGCTAAATATTGGGCAGTGGAACAACTGAAGTAACTGCAGAAAACAAAACACAGTGTGACCTGTGATGTTTGTAGCTGCTGGGCTCTGAGGAAAATGGAAAGTGATCAGGTTGTCTTTGCCACAGCTGTGCCAACAATACCATTAGGAAATGCTACAGAGGGAAAGTTGTCTGTTTCCACTTTAATCTGTTGTAATTTATGTCTTCGTACACCGATGAATTGCTTTGTTTAAATAGTTCAACAAGTATTTCAGTGATTAATACTTATTATTGCCATCTGTATTCACACTGGTGGTCTGAATATTAAATCTGTTGCTTCGTTCATTCAAGAACATTGTTTGATTTTCTCTTTCTCGTGCAGTCATGACATTTGCAGATGTGTACTGATGAATGAATTCCTGCTCTCATTTGACTCCTCTCCTGTTTTAACTCTTCAGACTCTCTCTCCTCTGGACATCTATCCCAGAATCCTCGACTTCCGTCCAGTAACCATGGCATCCTTCACCATGACGCTGGCACGGACCTGCCTCTGTCCTCTGGTGTGTAACTGCACTTAGACACACACATTCAAAATCACTCTCTGGTGCATTGGTCAACAACTGACATTGACAGATTGTGTCATAAAACCACTTTTTTTTTTTTTTTTTTTTTTTTTTT
>JAPZEB010000024.1:30867909-30878290 GCA_029783705.1 Chaetodon striatus | reverse complement strand
AATGGTATTATTTATTATTATTTAGTATAACAGTCACAGTGGAAAAAAAATATTTTCAAACTTTCACTTGAGCAGCGTTGTCAGTACAGGAGTTTTACTTATACTTATAACTGTCAGAGACTGACTCCTGTCCTCGGTTCTTTCCTCTCAGCTCTGTCCAGCCTGGAGGGTGAGTTCAAGGGAAAGTACTATCCCCTGGACGGCATGACCGACGCTGAGCAGGAGCAGCTGATCGCTGATCACTTCCTGTTCGACAAGCCCGTGTCTCCCCTGCTGACCTGTGCTGGTATGGCCCGTGACTGGCCCGACGCCAGGGGCATCTGGTAAGAGACACACAGACACACAGAATGGAAATGAAACAAAAAAAGATTATAAATTGGACTCTTGAAAGGATTCCCCCTCTTTAGAAAGCGTAAAAAAAAAATCAGATATGTGCTTTAATCAACAGTAAAAGCAGCTTTTCGTTTCTGTTCTTATATAAACACATGATTACACACTCACTAAACAAACGACCCCATTCTGAGCTCCCATCTGCCCTCCACAAGCCGACCTTTAAAACTTTCACCATCTGTCTCTTTTCCCACTGCCCCAATATGAAAATCCTGATTACTCCTGTTTTCAAACATCTGTTTAAGTGTGTCATGAATAACCAAAGCACAATGTGCAGCTGCAGCATACACTGCTCCTTACAGTGGCTTTACATCATGTAAATCCACCACTGTGCAGCTCAGATAATTCACATTATCAGGGTTAGTGTGTTGTCTTACGTCCTAGAAAGGTTTACTGTCATGTTTCTATGAGGCACTATGAGGAACCAAATTGTATCCATGAATTATTGTGTCAAATTACTGTCTTGCAGTATTTTGTCCAATGTGTATAAATCAGGTAAAACTGAGCTGCTTTTCCTTCTCCAGGCACAACGACAACAAGACCTTCCTGGTCTGGGTGAACGAGGAGGATCATCTGCGTGTCATCTCCATGCAGCTGGGAGGCAACATGAAGGAGGTCTTCAGACGCTTCTGCGTCGGCCTGCAGAAGGTAAAAGACAAAAATGTGTATGCATTTTTATGCACAAAAGTTGAAGCCAATTCACCTCCTGCAAACAAAATGACTTTCTATGGTTACATTCTCTGTGCTGTAAATATGTACAGGGTGTAAATATGAAACCTTTGTGCACAGACCTGTTTATCATTAATGGAAGAAGTACTCAGATCTTGTTTTTAAGTACAAGTACTATTACCACATTGTAAAAAAAATATAAGCAAAAGTTCTGCATTCAATATCTTAGTTACGCAAAAGTACGAAAGCATAAAAATATACGTAAAAGTACCAAAAGTCAAAGTCCTTCTTATGCAGAATGGTCCATTTCAGAATAATGTTTGTTATGTTTGTAGTTGTAGTTAGTGATATATTAATGTGTTCATCATGTTGCAGCTGGTAAAACTGCAGCTCATTTAATTACTTTATATACTGCTAGCTCACGGATTTGACCTCAGCGATCAATAAAGTTTGATCTTAATATAGAATAATTAAGCAATTTTTTTTTTTTTTATTATATTTTGTATTAATTATCTGAATCCAAAAAGTGGAGTGTAGTGGAGTAAAAAGTACATTTGTTTCTGAATTATAATGGAGTAAAAGTATAAAGTAGCAGAAATTGGAAATACTCAAGTTAAGTACAAGTATCTGAAAATTAAACCTATGTAAATCTTCTTTGTTGCATTCCACTGCCTTTCATGGCTGTTAACTTCATGATCTTTAATTTCTGTCTTTATTATCGACACATACGTCTGGTTAGTATGCAGTGACATATATTTTAACCATCATGCATTATTCCTATACTTTCCTCTTTACTGGTCAGATTGAGGAGATCTTCAAGAAGCACAACCACGGCTTCATGTGGAACGAGCATCTGGGCTACATCCTGACCTGCCCCTCTAACCTGGGAACCGGCCTGCGCGGTGGTGTGCACGTCAAGCTGCCCAAGCTCAGCACACACGCCAAGTTTGAGGAGATTCTGACCAGGCTGCGTCTGCAGAAGCGTGGCACAGGTACTAACAAAAGAGAGACACAGACCAAAATATCAAGGGAGATACATTTTCTGGAGGAAGTCAACTTGAATTGTTCTCCCGCTGCAGCTCTAGAAATGTGATTAGTGCATCTACTATCAGAGAGGAATGTATGTTGAACATACATTTGATTAACTGAAACATTAGTTAGTCAGGCAGCAACATTCAGTCAGTGTCACTTCGGTCTCAGGGTCTTTTTTTGGGGATATCAAGAATGTTTATGCATGGGTGGATTAATACTGAATGGGCCTACTGAGCACAGGCCCAGGGGAGCCCTAAGTGTCAGTGACACCAGGAAGAGACTCAAAATGACCATGAAGAAACATAAAACGACTACAAAGAGACACAAAATGACTGCAGCGAGATGTAAAACAGCTTCAAAGAGACAAAGAGACTCACAACAACTAAGATAAGGGGCAAGAAAACCACAAATAAACACGAAATAGCCACAATGAGACCAGACAAGACACAAAAGGGACACCAAATGAGTAACAAGAGATGCAAAATGGCTTCAAAGAAACACAAAATGACTACAGGAAGACATGGAACAACTACAAAGATATGTAAAACAGCTGCAAAGAGAAAAAAGACTTACAACTTGGGAAAAAAAAGGGCAAAACAACCTTAGAGACACAAACTGACTATGAAAAGACGCAAAGTAACTAACGAGACTCAAAATGACAACAAAGAAACAAACCAACTAGAAAGAGAGGCAAAATGACCACAAAGAAACAAACCACCTGACTACAAGATGGGGGCAAAGCAACCACAGACAGAAAACTACAGACAAAAAAATTACCAAAAAGAGAAGAAACCAGGGAGAGGTGCATAGAGACTACAAAGAAATGCAACACAACAAGAGGCTAAACCTCCACAAAATTTGTGTCTTGCTAGATAAGGAAATGTGGTGGGGCCTTTTGCATGCCTGTGCTCAGGGGCCCATTGTCTAAATCCTCCCGTGTGTTCATGTTCTCCAAAAAGTTTCCACGTTTTGGGAGAAGTGCTTGTTGTAGAAAGAGGACTCATTCTGCTACCCTTCTTCTCCCTCCAGGTGGTGTGGACACAGCCTCCGTGGGTGGTGTGTTCGACATCTCCAACGCTGACCGTCTGGGCTCCTCCGAGGTGGAGCAGGTCCAGCTGGTGGTTGATGGTGTCAAGCTGATGGTTGAGATGGAGAAGAAGCTCGAGAAGGGAGAGTCTATTGATGGCATGATCCCCGCCCAGAAGTAAAGAGGACAGACAACCAATGACTGAATGACTGTCTGTGTTTGTTTTTTTTTTTACATTATAAAAAATGAACGGGTAGCCTTGTTGTAAAGTTATTTTACTGGTTTCGGCCAACTGGCTACTTCCTGCTTACGTCTTTCCATCAAGAAGACACTCCACTTTTCTCTCTGCTACTTCCTTTATTTCTTACCAACTCATCTTTTCCTTTCCTGCTTCTTCTTTGGTTTCTAATTTCCTGTCACTTTAACCATCTCTCTCCCCATCTTCTTTGTAACATCCTGGGATCAATCCATGCATAGTCTGGTCATGGCTATGTATATTCACCGAAATAAATTTTTTTTTGGTTGTAAATTATAACTGGACAATTAAACTATGCCCCACGTAACAATCAAACCTTCTCTCTCTCATGTTTTCTTTTAACACATGGATTTTGCAACCATTCATAACAGACTGACACTGATATGCACTTACATGAACTGATACAGTACATTCTAATATGGGCGCAAATCAACTAAATCTGTAAAAAAGAATTTTAGCTTTTACAGGACACACACACACATCAAACAGCAATCGACCAACAGTATAACGCAAAGAAACTGGTGGGATTCCATGTCATACACATTAAATCTATATCTAACGAAAATAAGAGACATAAAATATGAAAGAGGTTGAAAGTCTTTATTTTTGTGTCACACATTATTTCCTAGGAGACATGCAGGATTGCAGGTCGATCATTTCCGTAATTTTAGCCCATAAGTTAAGTTTTCTTGATAACAGCAACAGCTTCAAACACACTATACAACAGAACTGTAGCCTTAAAGCGTGGCCCTAACTGTATCTACAGAACAGGTTCAGAGAGCGAGGCCCAGTTGTACACAAACAGAAAATTGCAAAAAACTAGCCCTAAATCACAGCTTCACATTTTCAGACAGTGGTGGATACCTGCTGCTGCTGAAATCTCCCATTATCCAACAGATACATTTCTGCAGACCTTACAGCCGTGAGGATCAGAAATCTATCATTCCTTTTACATATCACTGTTTTGTTAGTTGCTGCATACTTTAGAAGTACAAGTTATAATTGCTTGGCTTTATAGAGTTACAATACAAGTACAACAACCTTTTGATTTTGGAGTCGTCAGTGTCTTCACATAACCAATGGAGCACTCAGTGTGTGTATTTTTCTTTAATGTTGGTCACTTTGTTCTGTAATGAGCAGCAAAGTGTTTTTATAGAAGAAAATTTTCGCAAAGGTCATTTAGCTTAAACCACCGCCCAATCACGTTGCATGCTTTGAAAATATATAATGGTTTAATGAGGCAGTAGTCTGATTGAGTTAACAGTCATACACCGCTGACAGTAATACTGCAATCTGATTGGTCAACAGTCTTACATGTCTCTGCAGTGCTGCAGCCTGATTGGTTTACAGAGGGAAACGTTTACAGTTTCTATAGATCAAAAGTGTTGCTGAGGTCAAGAACCTAGAACATGTTATATTGGTGGAAAGAAAACTGTTAAAGCTACAGTAGATAATTTCACAACACAACTTTGTTATATTTGCTACAACTCTGACTAAATCCTGACAGGAGTACTTGGGACAGATAATCTGTGGGGGGAAAAAAAAAAATCAGGTTTCTCAGGCTCCTCCTGGTGTTCCTAATATAATTTGCAAGAATCCACCGCGCCTGAACAAAAACAACCAATCAGAGCCAGGGGGGAGTTACACTGTGCAACCCCCTATCCCCCACACATGCTCTCTCAAACCACTTTGAAACTGCCTCTTCAAGGCGGGAATTTCATGTTGTTATGCCATAGTTGTCTTGCCTTCACAAGTAGTAACTGCGCCAGAGCAAGGTCTGTATAAACAAGACAGCCGATAGGAAGGGATCATAGGTGTAGGGTTTTGACAACATGTTAAGTGTGGGACTCACCACAGGAGAAAGGTAGGTGTTGGCTGTAAGCAGCTAACCAAAAGAAGAAGAAGAACGGCTGAACATGTCCGCACACTGAGAAAACAATGAGGTCCCAGAGCTCCTTACCCTCTGAGCAGAGGACCAGATCAACCACCATATACCAGGGACGGTAAATAACTGTTATTGCCATGTGACGCCGAAACATGTTATCGGTCCACCTCATACATGTATAGAGACCAACTAGAGGCACTGGCCTCTTTTGATTCAGCAATGGCAGCATGCTGTCTAAAATCACACACTGGAGCAGCATGGTGCTGCCACTATTTGGCTCTGCGTATAAAAATGCTGCATGAAGAATGGACTTCGTAGCAGCCCTATAGCGCAATCTCTGTGTAAAAACGGCTTCAGTCAGACTCAATATATTCACCCCACGGCTTCAGGAGGAGCTGTGCAAATACAATAACTGAGAAATAACCACCAACAATGAAAACAACAGTGTACACGGCAAAGACAAGTATCAAGAAAAAGACTGTCAGTCTTATGTAAAGTAAAAGTGAAAGCAAGCTTTTCGTCCTCAGCCTTCTTCTGTTTACTTGTCCTGGCCGTGTTCAGTTGTTGGCAGCGCAGCGTTTTCTCGAGCAGTGACTGACACTACGTTGGAGACTCCCACTGGCTCTGGTTGGTTGTTTTCATTCTGGCTTGGGGGGTTTTGCCATTAGGAGCACTACAAGGAGGCAGAGGAACAGCTTTTTTATTTTTTACAGATTATTTTTCTCATCACTCTACTAACAGGATAAAGCTACAGTTCCAGTAAATATGACAAAAAATTTTTTTTCCAAAGTTAACTTCTGTAGCTCTAAATCTGAGAAAACGTCATGGATACAGGCCGCCATTTTGGATAACTGTACTGCAGTTTCCTTAACCAGGAAGTACATGTTAGTAAAGGAGGGCCATTCAGAATGTCAATTGTTCCCTTCAGTGGGCTTTAAATGTGTGAGACAGTGTGATTTTTTAAAAACAATTTACAAAAGAAAAATACAGATTAAAGTGGAAACAGACGACTTTTTAACTTCTTAACTTTTTAACTAAAGTGGTACTATTGGCATCGCTGTCACAAAGACAACCGTGTTGCTTTCCGTTTTCTTCAGAGCTCAGCAAATACCAGTTTCCACAGTTACTTCGGCTGTTCTAGCGTCAGCCATTTCTATTACTGGGGATAATAACTTACACTGATACTCTTTGGGAACTGAGGATAGCTACCGATAGGTATCAGGGAAAACAAAAGCGTTATCCTCTTCCTGTTTTGCTTAATGCACTTTCTTCGTGCCGTAAATTGAGCTGTCATCTTCCTGCGAGATCGTACTCGCTGGCAGACAGGATTGTATAGTGAAAGTGAGGTGTAAGGGGAACCAGTAGAAATGCTGATGGTGTCATTATTCTGTAGCCATTACACTGTGCCATCAACATTTACTTCATAAGCAAAAAACTTGTCTATTTCCACTTTAATTTACAACTTTGACAGTACAGTACAGTACAATGAAATTGTGGCTAAAAAGCAAAAAAAAAGTGCTTAATGACTTTTAAAAACATATCAACAATATAATTTTTAAAAAAATAAACCAAACAAGGAGCCCTGTTGAGTCAACGCTTATTCAAGTCTAGATTCTTGGCTTTATGTCTATATTGCACTACATTTGAGCAAAGTGATGGCGGTGGTGATCTTACAGACTGTGGTATTGTTAAGTGCTATCAGTAAAAACCATCTCCTCCATTTACTCTAAACCAGTATGAGCTACTGTGGTCATGCATTTTTGGATGAAGCGATCACTGAAAAAAATACTAAAAAAGGTTGAAGGTCATCTTATAAAAAATGCACTGCCTTTACTGGGTTCGAATCTGTGGCTGCTCAACTTTCAACTGTTGGACAACCAACAAGAAAAGACGTTTTAGCCTCATGTCTGTATTGGCCTCGTAGGAAAAGGAGCGAGGATGTGTATTTTATTGTATCATCCTAAGTTGAATTTCCATCATATCAGATAAAAACTGTAACTGTCAGAGTAAAAATCCGGGGACGGTCCATTGTTCCGACAGCCCAAAATTCCGAAGCTCCAAAGTCTAAAAAATGTCCCTGAGAGCCCATTTCTCCGACAGCCCGTTATCCCAACAACAAAAGCTCATTGCTATGAACTCCCTATTCTTCGCAAATACACACTCCCTGCAGTTAGACAACCCAGTCGCAAGAAGAAATGTTGGCCATTGTTTCTGTAAACCACAGATGCATTACATGTGTACATTATTGTGTATTGGATATGTTGGAACTTTACGTTTTTCAACAATTTTGTGTTTAACGTGGGGTTAAGTTTAGGCACAAAAAAAAACCCCAGTTATGGTTAGGGAAAGATCATGTTTTGGCTTAAAACACCCATGTTTGGTGGCACAAAACTTCTAGAAAATTAATGACAGGTTGCTGAAAAACACCCAAGCTCAGTGGCTCACATGCCCCTGGGAGACACTGCATTGGGAAAAGCGTCAGTAAAAACACCAAGGGTCAGTGGCTCAAACACTGCTAAACTAAAACTAGTTGCGGTGAGTGTGTATTTTCAGAGAAAATGGATTCTGGAACAATGGTCAAAGAGATGGGCTTTGGGTCAAATCAAATGGGACATTTTTTGGACTAATGGGGTTTAGGAATTTTGGGACATCAGAACAAGTGCATGGCACCAGAAAGCCATGCTACCTGGCTTTGTTGAACTTTTTAAATAGGATTTTTAACCATTTTTGGTACAGATTTAATTCTTTAATTCTGACTGGCTGACAAAGCCAGCTTTTCTAATGTGCATAAAATAAACCTGCTGAGTGGAGGCGTCTCATGTAAATAAATGTGGCCCTTTTTTTTGCTTGCGTGCATTCAACTCCAAATCAATCTTGTTGTGTAAAAAAAACTCAGAAATAATCTCTACTTTGCACTTTAAACCAACTTTTGCTTGTTAATTACAGGTAGTAAGGGACAAACACTGGGCAAAGTAGAGTATATGTAAGGAGCAGAGCATGTAAAAATGATCAGGTTATTAGCCAGGTCCTGTATTGTTAGACAGCTTTGCTCCTCTGTAAGCAGCTCACCTGCCTGCTATCAATACACAGTGGAGATACTGACAGCAGGCAGAGGAACATTTGACCAGAAACGCCACAAACAAACATTAAAATCCCAACTGAGCAGTGAATGGGTGTTATCAATGGATGTGAGGAAAGGCTGTGATGCTTCACTCAGTCTGCCACAAGTCTCTGCATTTCTGCATGTCTCCCTCTAGAGGTCGGAGGTCAGAGGTCAGACTGCAACCTCACTTCTGAAATATGTGACGTCTACTTCCGAGAAATGACAACAGATGTCAAATTTCTGCCCATCTTAAAAGCATTAAAGAAAGAAAATGAACTTAACACACAAAAATTAAAAACATTTCTTTAAATAGCAGCTCTTTAAAAAGGAATGACGACAACAAATATGATACAATAGGAATAACAATGTCAACAACAATTTATCAATTACCATCATTCTCAGCAACACCATCCTCATCATCATCAAACATGACCCAAAAAAAAAAAAAAAAAAAAAAAAGAACCTGACGCCATGGGCTCATATAATATGGAGGTGATGGTATGTTTCAAGCAGGGGTTGTAGGTCACTGACAGCTCCAAGGTCAAGGGTCATCGTAAGTCTGCCGATGGCGGTCTATCCATCTCTGTGCATCCGTTTGTCTGGCTGTGATTGGTGGCATCAGAAGAGGAGGGTCTGTGGGGGAGGCGAGGCATCGCTAGCCGCATCGGATGAGGTGGAGCCCAGGGAGGAAGAGGAGGAGGTGATGGTTTCTTCCTTCTCCTCCTCCTCATCCCCTCTCATTCATCAACCTGTCCTGTCTGTTATCAATCTGCCCCGCCTCCGGTCGCCCTCAGAGCTCCAGCTCCTTGGACACTTTGGTGGCGATGTCTCTAAAGGCTAACGGCGCCCCCCACAGGCGCTTGAACCTCACACCGCTGCTCTGGCCCAGCCCGCTGGGCAGCTGGCAGACCTCGGCCTCAAAGGCCACGCGGGCGCCGGCTGCTCCGTGGGTGCAGGACAGGAGGAAAGGCCCGGCCAGGTGGACCTGGCAGCCGCAGCCTTGCGCTGCCTCACGCAACGCTAGCACCACCTCAGCCGGGTCGCGGGGGCTCCGCACCCTTACATCCCAGCCGCATCGGGGGGTCCGGGGCTCGGCCGCTTTCTGATGCCCAGATAGATGGCGACTGGAAGGGGAGGTGGAAGGGGCAATGCAAAGAGAGTGGAGGAGAAAATGTAGAAAAAAAGGTTGGAGTGGGATGTTGACAGGAGGAGGGTTGGACAGGTTAAAGGTTTAGATAATAAAGAATAAAGGAGGAGGAGTAGAGGAGTGAGGACAGATGATCAGATAAGAATGTAGGAGCATGAAGTCAAGGGTGAATGGGAACGGATATAAGGGTTTTTTAAATTTAAGTGAGATGGATGTGTGGTGGAAGTGAAAGTATGGTTGTATAAATGTGAATGTATGAGTGGTTAGGGAAAGGGGGAGGAGAAGAAAAAAAATTAATATCATATCATGGATTTTTACTTGTCACTGACAAGTAAATGTGAATTTTCTACTCTAACAACATTTCATACTCTACAGTAAATGTACAACACCAAAGGGATATACAAATCAAACCCACATCTAAATTAACTGCTTATTGAGGGATTTGGGGAAATGACAAAACATTTATTTTGTTTTTGAATGTGAGCTTATGATCAAATGTATCTAGTCAATTACATACTTCACAGATAAATTCACACTTAAAGGGATAGTTCGGGTCTTTTGAAGTGGGAATGTATGAGGTTCTTACTCATAGTCACTCTAGTTCGGAGAAGCAGACAGGAGTGCTGACATGGAAGCTAAGCAATGTACTGCTGTGGATGGGGGCAGCAGCAAAACATACAGCCACCTAAAAAAAAGTCCCACCTTAAAAAAAATAATGTCAGTTTAACTGGATGCTATATTTAGAATATTTTTACTTCTTTACCTTACATTCAGGCAGCAATTTCAGACGAGGAACTGAAGCTGTGTGATCACTTTCTTCAAAGACAGATTCCATTGAGAAAAATAGTGATTTAATATTACTGAACACAGGA